>OY748300.1:5535836-5823346 GCA_963556515.1 Nudaria mundana
CCAGAAGATCACCCGTTGATCGTTTTGGCCTGAAGCCGTATTGCCGATCATTTAGTAGCGAGTGGTCTTCGAGGTATCGCATGAGCTGCTTGTTGATGATGAGCTCAAACACCTTGCAGATGACTGAGGTGACAGCTATGGGTCGATAGTTTCCTGGATCAGACCGATCCCTTTTCATGGGGATCGGTTTTACGTTCACCTCCTTCCAGACCTCCGGCACGATTCCTGTGGAGTAAGACAGGCGGTACAGACGAGTTAGTACAGGAGACAACTCAGCTGCGCATTTCCGTAGTACCACCGCTGGAATGCCGTCAGGGCCACTGGCTTTCCGCGTGTCGAGTGAGCAGCACTGCCCGTACATCGCATTGCCTGAGTACAATGTCAGGCATAGTGTGGCCACAGTTGGCGATGGCTGGGGGCTGCAGGCCACGGTCATCGACCCGGGAATTAACCGCAAAGAGGTCTGCGAGCATGCGGATCCACGGCTGCGCGTGAGATGGGAAGTGAGCTCTTGACCAAGCCGCGCGACGCGCTGGGCATCCGCTCTCATAAAGGCCCTCTTGCTGGATTTTGTGGCCCGGTTGTAGGTAATTGTAATCTGCATGCCTGTATAGGTAGAACATGGTTCGAGCTTTTATATCCTGTGACATCTTGGAGATAATAGGTATATTATGTACCTGTGTTCTAAGATTAAATAAATAAATATGAATAATGGTCACAACGCAAAAAAATTCATTAAATATATAAAAATATTTGACGCCAAAAAGCCCTCATATACCTTTTGCTCACATTTTATGTACCTACCCTATGAAACTCAGGAGATAAATTCCTTTCATACGAGTTCATAGGTATCTTTTTATTTGAGACCACATTCGTCGAAATCGCTGTATAAGCGCCGGGACCTCGACATGTGTGGCTACCCTCTCGTTGGAGACCTTGCTTCGAGCCATGGTCTCACTGGTGAGACTGCCGAGAGGGAGAGGGAGGGTTCCCAGCTGAGTTTCGAAGTCGACGGCCAGAGTGCCGCAGGCTCATGTACGCTCTAGACCATCGACCTTCATGATCGGGACCTGAGGACGCGGGCTAGCCACCCGCCGTGCTGTCCTCGAGGCCCCAGCCCTGCAGCACGCAGATTCACTCACCGACGCGACGTGGGATAAAACCCGAACCCAAAGATGCGTTATAACACCCGACCCAAATTCACGACAGAGGCCACATAGGTGGCCAAAGTCCGTTCTACCTTGGACGATCGGCAATGAACGTAGGGGGGGATGCGGCTTTAAGGGGCTACTTAAAAAAAATAGGGACCCCATTATCCTACCATGCCCAGGGCCACCAATAGTTTAAAGACGGTCCTGCACGTCAGTTGCCGGGCGTCTCTGGCTCACACGCAGAAGGTAGTTTCATCATGCTTGCCTATGAGTTTTAGGGTTCCGTAGTAAAAGTCTCGGAACCCTTATAGTTTCATCATGTCCATCTGTCGGACCGTGCGTCCGTTCTTGGCTTTCCTACTGAACGGTGAGTGCTAGAAACATGCAATTTTGCATGAATATGTATATTTACTACGCCGACAAAGTGCCAAAATAAACTTTTGAAAAATATATTTATTTGGGGCGTAAAGTGGGGATGTTTTTTTTTTCTCGCGTCTACTCCATCGTGTGGGGTATCATTAGATAGGTCTTTTAAAAACATTGAGAGATTGCTAAGATATTTTTTAGGGTTCCGTACCCAAAGGGTAAAACGGGAACCCTATTACTGAGATTTCGCTGTCCGTCCGTCTGTGTGTCTTGGGCTGTATCAAATGAACCGTGATAGTAAGAAAGTTGAAATTTTCACAGATGATGTATACCCTCTATAACAACAAATAGGTACCTACTAAAAACAGAATATAATAAATATTTAAGAGGGCTCCCATACAACGAACGTGATTTTGTTTTGGTACGGAAACCGGTGTGCGCGAGCCCGACTCGCACTTGGCCGTTTTTTTATTTAAGCAT
The DNA here is from genome assembly GCA_963556515.1 of Nudaria mundana. Lineage (NCBI taxonomy): Eukaryota > Metazoa > Arthropoda > Insecta > Lepidoptera > Erebidae > Nudaria > Nudaria mundana. The sequence continues at coordinate 5,537,834 of OY748300.1, forward strand.
CCGTTTGCGAGATGTTTAGCTTTAAAGAGCACATTTTTGCGAAAAAAGGAGTCTACAATCTAAACGGGTGAAGAACTTATATGTAGACTAGATTACTACGTCTCCGCATGCGTGATTTAGTTGTCTTCATGTAGCTAGGTACATACCTACCTAACTTGCTGACATAAACTTGACTTTGTAGAATTATAATTTGACATAATAGCCATTGACATTATTTTATATCTAATAATTTTGTATATGTACCTACCTACTATTTTTAATTTTTTCATTGCTTTTTGTGGTTTTTTATTAAAATTACTAAAATTTGCATGTCTTTTCTAGGCTATAAAGCAGCGCACTATAAAACTGTTTTGGACACCTTTACTACACATGTTTTATGCAAACAAATGCTTACATACTTACTAATAATAAAATAATTTTCAAGCGAGGTTCAGTGTTAACTTATTTGCATAGAATAGGCTCTTAAGAGCCTATTCTATGCAAATAAGCAAACAATCAAATTTCTCGTCTTTGTAGTATTTGAAAATAGACAATTTTACTGATAAGAGACTTTATTTCGTTTTTAAAAACACTATTAAAAGCGTTCATAGATTTTTGACCGTGTGAACCGGGGCGTCGAACCGATTGGTACCATACTTTCCTCCATGGGCTCCATGTGACGTGGTCTTGGGACACTGTACCTACCTATAACGTAGAAATATTTAATTTTATCATACAACCTACTAAAGGCACAGAATAGTATTCCACATGTCCGCATCGTACGCAACGGACGCATCGCATCAAACGGATCGTAGTATTCTTTGTATAGAAAGTCAAACAAGTGCGTCCCCAATACGTATTGTACGCATCGCACGAATCTGCTCATCGGCAATGCCGACGGCGTTGCTCCGAGAGGCAATTTTTGCCCTTTATTCCCAAAAGGACAGATTCTCATAAAGACATATTCGCAAAAAGACGAAGTACATGTAAGTAGAAAATTAAATACGTACATAAATTTATAAAATATTTTAATATACTAATCGGAAAATTGAATTATAGGAAATGCCATGAGTTCAAACATTCAATCTTGAAGGCTCTTATGTTGTTATGTATTCCTGGTACATTTGAGGTTTGTGTCTTTTATAATGGACAATCTTTTCATCTGTACTCGGTGCACCTGTTGACACATTTAAATAAAGTAAACGGATCAAGATTCGAATGAGATTTCGAGAGTGCTTATGTAGTTCTGTAGTCCTAGTATTTTATTCAAAGTGCGTGTCATTTTCAGCGTGGGCGAGTCAGCGCCGGGACCTCGTAGTGGGTCTGGGCGTGGATACCCTCTCGCTGTAGACCATGCTTCAAGCCATGGTCTCCAGCGGGAGTAGGAGGAACGCGGCCGTGTCCTTCTGCGAGCAAGTCATGCTCGCGAAGGAGCCGGCTGAGAGGGAGAGGGAGCGTACCCTCCCCGCCGAATTCCGTAGTCAGCGGCGAGGGCGCCGCAGACTCATCTACGCCCAAGACCATCGACCTCCATGAACATAAGAGCCTTTAAGATTTTAAATTCTTTTAAATTCAGTGAAAACCGATTGAATGTTTGAACTCATTATGCTGAAAAAGTACCAGGCGATCATAAAAATAAAACAATTTAAAATTAAAATATTTTTTATTTAAATAATGTCAGCGGTAAACGTAGTATAAAATTACATGGAACAAATAGGACAAAAATCGTATATTGTAAGGTTGCAAAAGTTCCGGCTACATGGAACTACTGGGAATAATCCAAATAGACCTGACACAATAAAAAATAGGCATAAAGGTCTAATGTATATTACATGAAAGTGTGTATACAACTGTACCATTTGTCTTTATGAGAATCTGTCCATATGAGAATCTGTCCTTTTGCGAATCTGTCTTTATGAGAAGCTGTCCTTTTGCGAATAAAGGACTTTTGCGATGCGTGCCGATGATGCATCGTCCGCAATTTGCATTTGACGATCGTCCTGTCAACACGCGTTGGTTAGCGATTGATTTGATTACCGAAAATCCAAATGAAAATGGCTTCGGCAATCCGATCGCTACCAATACAGTGGACGCACTGTGAAAAATAAACCGTTGATGCGATATGTCCGATCCTTACGATGCGGACATGTGGACGCTTACCTTTACAGTGAAATATTTTTTTGGATTTTGCTAAAATAAAATGGTAGTGTTGCAATCCCCTCGGTTCGTACATAGCAACACTCAGTAAAGCAAGTGAGCTGACTGTTCTTATCTTGGTGACATAATAAAACAAAACAATTTAATATAAAATTTATTTTTTACAAGGAATGAACAGATCAAAGCGCTGGTAGGTATCACATCTGCAAAGCTAGCCTAAAATCTGACTCAAACCGGAGTCCACAAGAATATTTTTATAAGAAAAATGAAGCGAATTCATATCACATATAAAACATACAATCGAATTGTCATACAAAATCTAGATATAAATAGGACACGCAAGTACAAAAATCACAAAACTAAGTACCTATCTACTATTTTAGTATACCTAGATAAAAGCTAAATCTCAGTTTCACTTTGAAATTGGTTTAAGTGGAATGTATTGTTGGAATGTAGCGGAAAAATACACTATCTTTCTATTTATACTGTCGATTGATGGAATTTGCTACACATATTGGACAAAAACACTTGTATTTTCCACTTGTTTTTATTTGTAAGTGGAAAATACAAGTGTTTTTGTCCAATATCTAACTTTCACCCAAATAAATATTGTCAGCTAAAAGAGCAAATGGAGATGGGATTTTGATACCTAGATCCTCTGTGTTATACTTTTAACATCCCAGTTGTCTATAATGTACGGTTCAGGACTCTTGGTTCCGATCCATCAATGGGTGAAACGGGATTTCCTTGTCCGAATAGTTGTTACATGTATAGATGCTCGGAAGGGCTCGGGAGGCCCCTCCATGTGCGTCCATCTCAGCTCAAGGTACCGCTAATACTTAATGTATCGGGATTAAAACTCGCCAAGAACTCAATTGTTAAAAAACAGCTTTAATATTCTTTTGAGATAAATACTTTTAGTTCGGCGCACTCTGAAATTATTCAGTTTAGGTACTTAAGTACTTACCTACTAAAACAATGCTAAATATGATGTTTAATTTTTAAATAACAGCATAATTTCGCACAAAAGAAGACATTACAAACGTCGACATAGGTTTCACCTCTTCACGAGGCATTCTCAAGACTGTCTCAAAGAGAGAACTTACCTACTATTTAAATTAATAAATCATGTATATTTTCTTAATTTCTGAACGTATTTCAGAGTGTAACTGAGAACCAGTAGAAGTAAAAAAAAATTCGTTAATACATTCATAAGATATTTTATACATAAGACTTCAAACACTGTCGTAAAAAAATCACACTCGTGTAAAGAAATTGGCAGTAATTTTGAAACGTCTGTTGCTTTTTGAAATTAGTCTGACTATTCACGGTCTGGCCTATAGGCATACACTGTCTAAAAAGTCGTAATGCAGAGTTGGAAAATGAAAGTGTTAGCAACAATCATTCGAGTCTCAATGCCAATCACACCAGTAATCAAAAGTATATAGTATATATATATATATATATATATATATACTTATAATCCAATAGTACTTTCATTTTCCAGCTCCGCGTCACAACTTTTTAGACAGGGTATGGATATAATTTGAGCCATAAACAATGTATTCAGGTATCGATTGGCTCTGACCGTCTCTCCCAATAATTAATTTAGATTTAAAAATGGATGCCATACTTTCTATGGATTTATTGCAATAATCCTGACGGCAATTTGATGTTGGCGCCAAAAAATAATTTGCTGTAGGTCATTGGACTATACTCCTCTGAACTGTCTTTCTATTCAGCCGATCATGTCGTCATATTAAGATAGCCATATGTTATTAAGAATGTATGAAGGGTAACAGTCTGTTCAAGTTGCATAACTTGGCCCCTTGCCAAGGCTCTCACCCAATATCGCTCAAACTTTCCAATTCAACTATCTTAAGCACTTTGTGATGATCAGATTAGTATCCACCCGGTCACTATTATATACTCATATCTGTTACCTACAACATTAAATTTAATTTCGGAGAAAGATAGTCAACTATTATCTCCAGAAATAATAACCAACTCATGAACTAAAACTTGGTATCCAGCGCTGATGAATCTAAAGACCATTGAACAAAATATAATAACGTGAGTCTTCTTAGCATTATAACTTATTGCAAACGAGATATTTACCACATAAAGTGTTGTAATGGCACTATTGCAAGAGCTATGGCATGCCTATAAAAAATTGACAACACATTAACGCAGTAAATGCATCTCAAGAAACAGGCGAATTGAAGCAAAGTTTTTCCACACAATTTTCTTTTTAGCTTTTTCCTAAAATATTTTAGCAACATTCACTGTATGGCGCCATAATCTCCCGCCATTTCTTCCATCTTGACAAAATGGCGGCGCTGTTACCTCACAGGTATTTCACCATCGAGTTTAGTATCCTGATAGGTCTGCAAATGTCTGGTCCACTTCTTCGGCTATTGCTTTGTATTTACTGCGTTCTTCTACCACTTCGTCTATTAGTAATATTAGTAGGTTAGTATTAGGTAATATTGGTAGGTTAAACATTAAAATTCTAGAGATCACTCCAAACTTCATGACCACTCTAAACTGAAGACATATTTGTCTGTCAAGAGGATTTTACCAACTAGGCTGAGGTATAGTTAGGTAGGTACCTACGTCTAACCAAACAATTTGGCTTCCTAAGATGTGAAAAAACATGAATGGTCTATGAGATAAGTTTACTAATGATCTGTCGTCATGTTTGGAGAAACCTTTGGATTGCGAAGATCTCCCTTAATAATAAGGTAGGTAGGTACTATATACTACCATAGCTTGTCATAGATCGATATTAGTTGATTAGATTAATGACTATTAATATTTCAAAACAGATCGTGAGCACTTTTTTGACCACTTAGCCGCTGATTATAAATAAACAAAAGTATTTAACAGATACCAGCAACTGATACTAACTATAACAGCAACCAGACGGGCAGTGTTCTTGTAACTTCCTTAAAGAAATACCTAGGTACTTAAAGCAGGTTCTCTTCCACTGCAATTAAAAGGGATACCTAACGGACCCGTACCTTCCTTGTGTATTTGGGTATTCTGAAGGTGTGCTAGCAAAATAAAATACATACTTCTCTAACTACCTAATTGCAATACTAATGGTGCCAAATATGTGCCTAAATCCCTTCTGCCTGGTTTACAATTTGATTAGTGCGACGAGTTCATACACTCAATAAATTTCTCAGAATATGGTATGAACTCGCACTAATCTCTAATCAAAGTGTAAACTAGGCATTTAAATAAAGCAAGTTTTACAGCTTGTTTTTTCTGAATGTAAAACGGGCTTATTTCATTTCATACATGGACTTATCGCCGCATAGTGTATGTTGCGTAGTAATACTTAGTTATACTCACATATAATATAACTATTTACTACTTACCAAAAGCAAAAGCGTCCTTTACAAAAGCTGGTATCTACACACTCAGCAAACTATAAAAAAAATATATCTCTAAATACAGATATTTGTAGGCAGGATGTCTATGTACAAACCAGCAGGCCTTACACAGCAGCACAGCTAGCGTGGACTTCAATCAATCGAAATATTCAACGAAATATAACGCAGAAATTTAAAACAAAATTAAAATTTTGTGACGTCAGCGAACTTTCCTGCAATACCATTGGTTGACTATTTCGATCGTCTAACTCGACACTGCCATGCTCTTAGAGGTGGTCACTAATACATGCAATTTCCTCTAATCCACAAAATTGAGACTTAACTCTTATAGGTAGGTTAACCTAATTTCTTCATTTATCATTTTCACCAATATTTTTTCTTGCATGTGTTACAATTAAGGTTTTATCCTGCATATCCTCAAACATGTCAAAGAAGTTGATTTTACTTTAAACATAACCGAAAGGGTATAGTCAGATATCCGTAAGGTCTGGAGCATCATTTCAGTTCAGTCATGACCACTGCGTGAAGTGCTCGTCCCTACTGACACTCCAGCTGCGCGGGATCAACAATATTACTGACGAAATGTAGGTATATCTAAATCACCTCGGCAAATCCCTCTGGGGACATAAGATGAGGGTGTGAATACCCCTGAAGCATCACATATCAACTGGCTCCCAAGTGAGGTATGGGAAACGTTCTATGCTTCTACAAGGCGAGGAGTCGAATAAAACAAAAGTGTAAATAATAAATTAATTTATTATATTACTCAAAAATAAATACCGCCATAAAGCTATTAGGTTTTAATACTTTAAATCAGGAGTATAAAATATAAAGTAAAATTACATCTATTCGAATATTGTTTGAATCGCGGGCGGTAGTAAGCGATGCCGCAAAATGGTGGAATGACCCCAACCATCTCCAAAAGAATGTCCCGTCGCTTATTCCTTGAGGATAAGTTCCACAAAGGCTGTGTCGAGGTCGTCTCCGATGTCCTTGTACTTTTCCTTCTCGGCAACAAGTTCGTCTGCACATTCGATACATATTACATCATCGATTCGACGGGAAATTAAACCAAGGCAATCATATCTATTTTTTTTTACTTCAAAATTCCTATTATCTTCCCAAAGTCAAGTTCCGATGAATTAGTTTTAGCGTTATGACGATTACAGACGGTGCGCTGAGTCCTATCGCCTCGACTTCTTGACTCGGAGACAATGATTCGCGTCCGTAAATCGAAACTTTACCGTCTGTAAACGCCTTAATTTAGCAGCAAATGTAAAAAAGTATTAAATATGCTTACATGTTTGAATCCTTGTTACTCTGACACTGAAGCCATGCCTCAGCTCGATGTGTTACTAGAAGCGCGTTGAATTATTGCATACAATGAAAGGTTTCGATAGAACGTCCAATTAGTTTCACATGCAAACTCTGTTAGAAAGCATCGAGTTGAATTTTGTGACAGTTTTAATGTATTTGTAGCATTATCTATGAATAAGACACGCGTAGCGATAACGTAAATGCACGTATGGAGTCCCAGCAGGAGCGTAGTTAATGGCAGCACGCGCATCGGTCGCAGGCGCGCGCCGGGGGGGACGGCGAGGCCAGCTGGCGCAGGCCGAGGTCGTCGAAGGCGCAGTCCAGCTCGCCGCCGATCTCGTGGAACAGCTCCTTGCTGGCGATCAAATCGTCTGCGGGCAGGGCGCGGTCACTCGCTACGGCACCAATTTCAATAGACGGTCGCCACTCTCACACGCATGCAGATCGACCGACGGGGAATAGAAATTCCATCAGCTATATTTTTAAAGACTCATTTGCAATATAATACTATAGTCTTCGAGGGGACGTCGCACGAACTTTTTACCAAAACACGAACAGCCGGCGGCGACGCGGCACGCCGATCGAAAGTCCAAAGATATAGAAAGAATTTACGATGGAGGAGCCGCCTCAGCGGGTGGAGCCGCATCAGACGGGGGAGCGGCCGGGGCCTCCGCCACTGGAGCAGCCTCAACCGGGACAGCCGGGACAGCCGGGTCGGCCGGGGCGGCATCGGCGGCCGGCGCACCTTCTACTGCAGCTGGAGGAGCGGCCCCGTCAGCTGGTGGTGCAGCCCCGTCGGCTGGGGGCGCGGCACCCTCAGCGGGTGCTCCGTCTGCCGGGGCTGCAGCTCCTTCCGCTGCAGGAGTAGCTCCATCAGCTGGAGGAGCAGCTCCATCAGCTGGAGGAGCAGCTCCCTCGGCAGGTGCCTCCCCGTCAGCTGGAGGTGCGGCTCCATCCACGGGAACGGCCCCCTCAGCGGGAGGTGTTTCACCGTCGGCGAGTGGTGCGGCGCCGTCGGCCGGTGCGTCGGCGACGGGTGGCGGGGTGGGCTCTTTGGGGTGTAGCCGCTCGTACTCGAGGCGCGCGGCCTCCTCGATCGCCTCTTGCTCCTTGCGCGCGGCCTCCTCTATGGCCTCCTTCTCCTTTCGTATGGCCTCCTCGGCGGCTTCGATCGCCTCTCGTTCCTTGCGTGCGGCCGCCTCTATGGCCTCGCGTTCCTTCCGCACCGCCTCCCTCGCCGCGCGCACGACCTTCATCTGGCGCTCGTTGGGGTCGACGCCGGGGACGAGGTCCACGAAGGAGTCGTCGATGCCGTCCTGGATATCGTTGAAGGACTCCTGGGCGTTGATGAGATCATCTGCGGCAGTGACGAACCGTAAGCGAGCGGTCGTGAGGGCATGCCGTATCTGTTAGCACGACGGGGGAGACCAGTTGGCGCTACACTAGGGGTCGTGCGGGTCCTCTCATGCGGCGTGCCTCGAACGATGATATTATGTACAGTGCTTCAAGTTAACGACTTCGAACGAGCCGGCCGGTCTTCAATTTCTGCGATAAATTTTGGTTCACCCCGAACATCCCAATTTCATAATCTCAAATCAAATGATTGAATGATATGTTACAGCGTTGTATGATTATCATGATTGACGTTATAGCTGATAGAATTATCGAGGATGTGTTAGTCGGAGGGTTGACTAGGGCGGGCACACGTGTTAGTAAAAAAACACAACGGTTTAAAAATAATAATATATATATTCATAAACACTTTTATTAGAATACTCTTAAAAATCATTAAATTATTTTTCACGACCTTATCTATCATTTTTCATTAATCGATAACATTAAAAAGACGGACTCCCTACGGCGCGGGCGGCGCGTGTAACTCGCAGGGCCCCGAGGTCCCTGGAGGCTGCCAGCATTGCTGTGCCCGACGCGATACGCGACGCCACGTTTTACTTTACTTTACTACTTGCAATAGTCGCCATTTATTCATCGATTAATTTAAATAAATAACAACAAAACTCAAATTATGACACGAGAAGATCATACTTCAAACAATAAGAATATCAAATATTTCCAATTTAGCAAGAATATTCCTATAAATATCATTATTTATTGTATTACCGTCACGCGTTGAATAAAAATATCTAATCTCTTCACTAACATTAAGTAACTTAAGTTCATAATAAATTGCAAAAGAGTGCATAAGAAATGTTTCAGCATACGGTGATTTGTACGCAGGCGCACTTGACCCGTTTAGAATATAAAAATTACATCAAAACAGAATTCAACAAAAGGCGACTAATTTGTTCTACAAATACAAAGAGAAAATTTATTATTGTACAAAATCTATGTGCAACTCTATAAATAATGTTTTAAGTTGAGTGTAAAATTTGTATCATATTGGACCCAATTTTGGAATGTCGATATTTAACATCTTTATATCTTACACTAAGTGCTATAGAAGCTATTACTGCATACGTCATAATATATATAATATCGTTCATTTGACATAACAGGCACACTCGTAAAGTAATGACTATAATAAAAATTACACGTTTCAACTATACGGACATACATATTAGTAATCTGTGGATGTATTAAAAAAATTGCACATGGCAGTGCTTTTGTAGTGAACACTCTATTTTCCTGACGTTAAAAAGCGGTTGGCAATTATTCTAAAACTAGTAACATCTATACACGTGCTCGTCTCACTCATTTTTGTACCGAAATTAACACAAAAGCATGTCAATGAAATAGAACTTCTTTCATTTTCTAGTTCACTCTCCGCAACGTTTTTATTACTTTTGGCGCCAATTATTTAAAAATATTTCAAAATGGTGGCTTTACAATATTACGTTCCAATAGTAATGCAAGTTTTATGGCCTTCAGTATCAGTTTTCTGACTATTCTAAGATAACGCATTATTTTAAGAGTTTTATAAGTGCACGGTTTATGCCAAGTTGTAAGGTTATGTTAGTGAACTAGTGATGGGACATTGTAAGTGAGTCGAGCGCGCGAGCATGGGAAAGGATGAGGGTGTTCACATGTTCTGGATGTCGTGGAGCGTGGCCTCCATCTCCTCTTGAAGGAGTTTGCTCTTTTCGCGCTCGGCCACCAGATCGTCTGCAAGATCGGACGTGGGCCACGGTCAGTGGGGACACACAACAAACATCCACTTGGTCCAAACATTCATTTGAATATTTATACAGTGAAAATAAAGCTTTTAAAATGTTTTGACCAAGCGACACAGGCAAATACAACATCAATATTAAACCATGCCAAATCACAAAAACACGTCAAGGTTCGAGCGGTCTAGTAAGGAGACATTTATAAAATCATGCTCACAAAACATAATATACACAGAATTGAATTTGAACAACAACAATAAAAAAAGGTAACTTGGGTACTTCAACAAAAACAATTCTGTGGTCATTAATCGTAAACTCTAACACTGTTACTATGAAATTATAATTAAAAAAAGAAGCTGAGATTGTAGCAGAAATGATAGAAAAAAAGCTTTCAAATCTATTTGTACAGCATTGTAACTCAAAACTCGTAAGCCAAAAACGACGGCTGATGTGGTAGTATCTATAAGTGCGTATGTCCAAAGCTTGGTTATTTTCAAACGTGTTATATAAACTTGACTTTAGATATTCGATATAAATCACTTAACCAACTGCTGTACGTTGAAATAGCACTGAATATTCCGGAGAACCTTGAAAACTAGCATGGACGTATAAAATTACAAGAAAAAAAATTTAGCTCTAGATTCATTTCAATTAGGTAAATATCTGCTACGTATTTTTTTTTTACTTTCCTTGTAAATATTGATAAGTGATATTGACATAAGAAATGATATATTACCTTCAAGCCTGTCGACCTCCTTTTGTAGTTTCTGCACGGAGCGCTCAGCGAATTCGGCGCGCGCTTCAGCCTGTAATTATTTAGTTTTTTTTTAACTACTGACCTTTAAATCAACAGCCTATTTTCTGTGCATTCGACTAATAGAGTACATTTTTACTGTTTCTTGTTTGCAACGTTTTTATTATATTCAAGACTTGAGTGATTTCGTTTACCTAGGTTTAAAATAGAAACTCTATAAAACAAAATTCAATGTTAAATTATATTACATCCTTTCGAATAGTTTGGATATAGAAAATAGGCTGTTATATATATACGTATATAAATCTTCATGCATTTATTTTATTTATGTTTCAAAAGTAAAATAATTAAGTAATTGAAGTTATGTACTTATTTTATTATTCAAAAGTTTGGAATTAAAAAGACACAATAGTTATTTAACCACACGAAAAATCTAGGTTACAACAATATAATAAGCCACATCACCATGCATTTACCTTGACCAAAAGCGGCTAAGTGCTGAGTGGCGAAGACACTACAACACTAGATACATTTCACCGTTACCCAATGAATGTGAAGATAATAATATACATACAACATAATACATTTCGAAGTAAGATGCTCTGGTCATCACTTAACATAGAGAAAGCACTCCGCTTGTTAATAACTTAAATTGCACTTTATTTTTTTAGGGAACTAATTTCCGTAGTCAATAGATATTTAACAGGACTGAAATTGAGATACAAAACATGACGACACCGTCGCTCGCCGAGTTTATATTGCCATTTTGATGTTTCCTGAACTTCTTACCGTAACAATTAAAATTTTTTTTTTAGATGTCCAGAGCATCCCTGAGTCAGAAAACTTACCTGTGATAGTTTCTGCGAGAGGTTGTGGATCTTATCTTCAACGTGTTCACGCGTCGCCATTGCCTAGCCACACAGGATGGATTACTTACGGCAAGCTACTGACATGCCGAGTGTGTCGTGATCGTATACTCTTGAAACTTTTAGTATTGATATGACAATGTACCACAAAATAGGTTAAAAAACATTAACATTACGAAACAAGTTCACGAAGCAGATTTTAATACAAGTAATGACTGCTTACAATCACAACACAGACGTTAAGTACATAAGGAACTAGATACAGATATACACAATGTAAAGAAATAGAAGATCTATAAATACATAGATGAAGCACCAACCGCCGTCACTAGACACGAGAGCCTACACCACACAAACGTAGAACTTACAATGTACCATAACGTACAAAAATGTCAATTCGTAAACATTAATCAGACTCGATTGACATTCTTGGTGTTAAAAGTACAGTACTAACCCAAGACATTGAATGACAATGATCATGAAACGGAACTACCACCGTAACCAACGCTATCTACAATCCGCTATGGTCCGGCCTTAGTTTTACCTCTTTCAGTTGGGCGTCCAAAAGTTTCGCTCGAGTCTCGTATGTCTCTTCCCTTTGTGTTGCCTGCGATTATTATTTGTTAACGGAAAATCACAAAACAACGAACAACGGGTACATGCAACATCGTCCAGTGTTGTCAGATTTCGTAATCAACTCTGTACGATGTTTTAGGACGGAATAAAAGGCTAAAACTATGTTACTAGGACATTAATGTTGGCAAAAAATATACACACAACAACAAAAAAGAAGAAAATTTAGATAAAACGAACGCGGCTCATTCACACAGACACGCAGGTCTCCAAATCTCATTTGCCATGACTTTAGCTTTCAAAAATATCATAAAAACCATCATTAAAGCAATTCTTACCAGAAATTTTAGGAGATAATATAATATGGTGGGTAGTTATTTATATTTTGTTTATATGACTACCCTCCTTTAATTTTCTATGGAAAATGAGATGGAGGCCACTAATAGCGTGTGCGGTAAGATGCAGTTAGGCAAGTTAACATAAACACTCGCTATTATAAACCGATCTCGTTCGAAATCACACCTCCTTTAGACGGGTGGTGAGGGTTTTGATTTGGTTTTTGTATTCCTCTTCGCGTTGGTTGGCCTGTGTAGAATTTGATTGGTTACTATCAATTCAATAATATAACTCATAATCTTTCGTTCTATACTGACAGAAATAATGTATTGTCTTAACTACGAAGTAAATTGTTACATCCTAATGTTACTTTTATAAAGTAGTATCCAGAAGTCATACTTGCTGAAAGGTTGGTGCATCATTCATCGGTAATTCAATATCTATCATAAGTCTTTCCTTAACTTAGACCTATAATATGTAAGCAAACAATAATTACCTTCTCCTCGGAGACTTCCAGGGATTTCAGGTTGTTACCAACGACACGGAGCTCCTCCTCAAGCTCGACAATTTTGCTGGGGAAAATTAAAGACAAAAATCAACTTCTACTGTAAACAAAATACACTAAGGAATATGATATAGAGAACATTCTCAAAACTAAGTTTACTTTAATATTCCACTTGCAAAGAGGTTGTAAAAAAAATTAACAAATTTAAATAAATCCATAAAAATACACTTCGTATTTCAAAACGAGACTGGCGTCTAAAACGTTAAGATGCAAGAGTAATAAGGCGCAGGAATTTCAAATGTTAATGAATATCAATTAAACGTTGGACTGTGACCGAAATATTTGGCAATTTAGGCGGGACTTTAAATAGTAACTGTTCCATTAATAATACGTTAGACTTGCTTGTTACCATGTTATACATAGGTATGATTCGTTATCTTAAATAGCAGTTTCAAATGTTTCAAAGAACATCAAGATATAAAATAGCATGCAGTGATTGAAAACACTAATTTTGTTTATTTCACAATTATCATAAACGCTATACAGAGTGACGGAAATTGAAGTAAAGTGGATGGCTTGATTGAAGAACTTATTGATTAATTAAAATTTAGAGTTTTGTACTTACAACAATTATTTTACTTGTAATATACCTACAAAATAGTTACCTGATGTGTAATTGATAATTGTGAAATAAATAATATAAAATTTAGATAGAGGAAAACCATTATCCGTTGTGTCGGAAAATTACTACAAGGAACCTTTTATAAATTGATGATTGATTGATGCAGACACATAGAGAATGGTTGTCATAAAAATACTATGTTACAATCGAGTGATTACACTCGTATTAAGTTAAACTATCTACTACTATTTCTATTAAAAACTAGACAATTAATGACACTGCCAAAGCTGCAAAGGACTTACATCAAAATATTGACCATATATTGACCAATATCATGTATTAAAACATTCAGTAAAATCGCACATAAAAAGTGTTTTGTTGAAAGATTATTGCGTCTTGCGTATAAATTTTAGTCAAAATTGTCTAGTCTTCGCATATCTCAAACACATTGACTGTACAGATTTCAAAATAACGTTAATTACCGGTTGTCTGAAGCCAGTTTTCAACAAGACAGATTACAAATGACTCAGTGCTTACGATATATAACCTATAAGTTGCGAAATTAATGTGAAAGGGCCTACCTTTTGTGGAATGTAAGACGACGTTATATCATATTAACTTAACATGATTAAGTAAATTTAGCAAAGTATCAAGTTTAACCAGATTCAGTCGAGCGTTTTTATGAACTGAGTGCCATCTGACCTTGAATAACAAGCTTATTTATATTCCACTGTTAGACAATCGGAATATATTTGGGCTACTCGCGGTTTGTATCAACATGTTATAAAGTGAAGCGTTGGCGACATGAAATTGGGTAAGTAAAAAATCTTGTTTTCCAAAACGCGCCAATTGATAAGGGACGTCCTCGAGTCACATAGGCAAACGATGAAATACAGTAAAGGAAGGAATGGAGTAAAGGTTTCTGTCTGTGGAACCGATGTGCTAACGTTGTCTTTAGCGTCGCAGTCATCTACAGAGTATTTCCCAACCCAGTTAGGATAGGCTTTCCAGTTTGAAACTGTGATGTGGCTGAACTCTGAACTTAACAATCGCAGAGTAATTACCAGTGTTTATAACCTATGTAGTATGTAGCCAGTGTGTTTGAGAAGTTAAGCAGTACTCACCAGTCGCTCTGCTCTGAACGCTCCTCGGCGCGCTCGAGGTCCTGCTCCATCAGCACGAGCTTGCGCGCCACCTACCGCCGGCCGAGCGTTAGTACACGCCCACACGCACACGCACACACACACAACACACGCTACACACACTACTCTACCGAGCCGGGCACCGCTCTCCACTTGCTTCGTGACGTCTCGTGCTGTGCGTCTAAGTTAAGTACTTACGCGTGGTTTATGCTTGTGTTAGTGTCAACCCTATTTAGAAATTACGCAACTGTGTGGGGTGCATAGGTACAAGAATATTAATTACTAAATTACATACTGGTCATTGTTATAAAATGGAATCAATATTTTGAGAATGTCGTGTAAAATTCGTAAAAAAAACAATAATTATAGGTTCCAGATCCGAAAACGGTGAACTAAAGTGCGTATTTACTTAGCTCTTCCGAGACTTACAAGTACTATTTACGCTAACGGACTCTAGTCCGTAAGTGTTTATTTATCTACCTTGTGTAGACATTTAGAAATTAAATGAGGACGGACTATGTCCCCGTGCACTCCTGGTACATCTAAAAAGCAAAGCGGTGTTGGTACTTGAGCAAAAACACAAACAACTTTATAGTCAAAGGACTACACAAAGCGGGAGAGTCGAGAGCGGTGTCAGAACTCACATTTTATTTAAAAATATAAACGAGGGTTGTCCCAAAACATTTAGTTCTAAAAATATATTTTCATTAATACATTAATTATCTAAGTGCTATCTAGTGCATTATTATCGTAATCGTTAAGTGATGTGTGCGCTTGCATATGTGCGGCACGCATACGGCCAGTAATTCTGGTGTAATGCGGTGCATATCTGAAAACGAAAATTGCCCTATACCACACATATTTCCTGATAACCTAACCTATAGCCACGTTTAAGTGATACACACACGGAAGACAGAAGTTTAGTCGAGACATGGACATGATAGTTAAACATTTGCGTAAGAAATATCCATGAAATGGGGCAACCCTTGTTTTAGTGTGACGAGACCAGCGACACTCGAGTGACACGCGAGGGTCACTGGTCTGCACCGTATCCTTACAATTAAGAGCGATGCCGCTTCAATAAACACCATGAACCGGCACCACTCGGTATTAATGTACTGACGAATGCTAATTAATTAAAGTTCTGCCGATCAGCTTCCATCTGGTACGTGACCTAGAAAGGCGACATGCAAAAAATAAGTGAGTTCCGATGTTAGAAATACCTATGTAGGTAAATAGGGTTACTGTGCATAATGTTAAAATGCAAATGAACAACCATGCATAACGGAGGCGAAAACTTGTAAAACAACGCTTCGAGACCACTGCCGTAACGACAAGCTAGAATAACAATGTCAAGTGTCCGAGACACCGTATAACGTCATTCTTTATATCGAACGCAGCAGTGGTCTGTAGGCTTTACGGAATGAAACCTACGATTCGCCGGTCTCAGCACGCTCCTCCGCGCGTTCCAAATCGGCTTCAACCATGGCCAGCTTACGAGCAACCTGGAGACACCAACTACATTTAACAGCCACACAATATTGGACATGTGTAATTCCTTAAAGCTACAAGTCAGTCACGTCTTGGTCTCGGACAAGTACATTGCTCATATATGGAAGTAATGCTTATGTAATAACATGAGCGATGAAGGCGGCTTGGTCTTCCAAATATGGTTAGAACAAGATTGGTCGCAATGAGATTCCTTTTAGGGATATGGACTTTTACGATTGCCTGCACTCCACGGCGCAGGGTCATATGTCGGGGGAATTAGGACGTGTTATTGTCCAGTAAACCATCTGCTATCGAAATGCAGTGACTAATTTAGAAAATCACAATGAAATATCAAAAGTATGCTTAATCATGGTCACGACAAAAATCAAGCACATACCAGTTAATTTATAAGGTAATGTTAATCAATTGAAAATCCAATACTTAGTAGGGAAATGTTTTCAACACAACGAAATGTTATATTTAATGAAGAGTGTCTTCAGTAGGTTAAATGTGAATGGGAATCTTTTGGAGAACACGGGAAGAATAAAGACAACGGATCATCTGCTAATTATCATGAAGCACGCAAACGCAACATGACGATCGTTACGAAATATATACTACATGCGTATTTGAAGCAAGACAAGCCAAACCAAACGACATCTACACTCCCATATAAACACCTCGTCATATTTCTTGTCAGCCTCCTCAGCAAGGAACCTGGCTTCCTTCAGCTGGTTCTCCAGGGCGTCCATACGTTCTTCATCGGCCAACGACCTGTTCTCGAGAATCTTACGGGCACTGGACGACGGAACATACAACTTTAGTAAATAGATAATCGAACGTAGCTATTTTGGGAGGTCTGTTCAAGGGTAACCCAATTTGTTAGAAGACATGCAAGAAACGGACAGTTGATAGGAACATATAAAGCGACAAACATATAGTCCTGGACCTGAAATAAAGTGTGAAACGAGTAGTAGCAAGTCACTTTATTAGTGAAACTTGTTACTACACGCCTCAACATTAATAAACCGAATACATAAACAATATTTGATAGGCTCTTTAGTTTTGGATGTAGCACTAAAGATTCGAACATTTCCTCACTTGCTGCTCAAACGATAAAGAACTTTATCAAAGTAGGTTTTGTTGGTATTGTCAAAAAGAGTTGATTATCGCTTATATGAAATGTTCGACCCTTGTTACGTTTGAAACCAAATAACTTTTCACTGATCCGTTTCAACTGATTACGTATTATTCGTCTTTTGGATAGATAATATCGTTAATATGTCACTAATCATAAAATGTAGATTATCAGGCTTCAAACGGGAGACATTCAGTTACTATTTATTTGTTTTATAATCATTCGTAATAACCAGACACAAAACATCTCAAATCTTCTTTTATGTTTCGAAACACTTAAACACTTATTTAAAAAAAATCATGAGTTTTGACTATGTTCTTCGAGATGTGGTATCAGTTATTCGATTTTAGATAACATCCCCTTTTCCACATTATAAATTTATTTAATTGACACGACACAACTATGGCGCTTGCATGGAAACGTGTCGTGGAACAAGGGACATCTAATAATCAATCTACAGAAGTTTCTCTTCTCGCATTCCATTGCAATTTCTGAGTTGATTTACACAACAACAGTATTGCAATAGAATGCCATAAAGTTACTTCAACGCTTGTTAAAGAATGTTTACATGTAGATTGATGAATTTAAGATACCAGTAATATATTCTTGATTTTATTAGCATTTTAAAACGTGGCCTAGATTTAATTGGACTAAATGTGAACATTCCTTAACTTATATAGGGGACTCCACAGACAAGCATTCACCTCTTCGTATTTCTTATCGGATTCTTCGGCGATGAGCTTAGCCTGCGACAGCTGTGCTTCCAAGATGGCGACTCGATCGTCCTCCATATTCGTTCGATTCTCCAACGCCTTGCGTATTCTGGTTAGTGCGGGGACCAAACACATGCGTGTTATAACATCGATAAAAACACTAAATCTATCGTATGAATGTATGTGGCTAATTTATTAGACAATGGAAAAGAAATCACTTTCGAGGCTTATTGAAAATGTAAGGATTAAAAACAAATAGACGGTGACGTTAACAGATTGTAAAATGATTAGAGAGAAACTTATAAAGGTGGTTTATCAAGAATATGGTGGTTACGGGCGTAAAATTAAAAAGAAACACTCGTGCACACAAATATAATTTAAATAAAAATGTCTGTCGACTAAATATAGATGGATAATCTTATTTAGGCAACAGTGTGAAGAAGCCATAGTTGACAGGGGTTTTATATTTAATTTTCCCCACGATTAAGAACACGATACTTATATTGAAAGATGTACTGTCTACAATGGCTTCATCAAATTTAAATCTATCTTATAAACACTATTTATGGTTATTATGCTGTAGTCACTGACCTATACGTCTAATTATAATTAAGTTCGGTTATAATTATTATTAATTATACCAAGACGAAACAATTTAGTTTCCTTATTATGAAGGCCATAATTATGTTTTTCTATAAATAAATAAATAAATAATACAACAGATAGCTTTGAGTATTGTTATCTGTGCCTAATAAGTTTAACTAGTTATCCCAGCGAACTTTGTATCGCCACAAATATTAAAAAAAAAAAAAAGATTATCTTAATATTTCATGCAAATGTATGTATTATTAATTATAATTGAAAAACGCGACGGACGGACAGACAGACTAATTCTCGTATTAAATATATAGATTTCCTTTAAAGTTGCGGTAATGTCCAATAAAGCATTTGACCACTATTTAAATCGATTCAATAATTTAACAAAAATATTCTTCTAACTTAACTACAGCAATGACAGCACTAGTACCTAACCTTGAGTAATATTTTTTCATTTATATTTATTTAACAACCATATTAGGTTTCTGACGATAAATGGGGGGTCTAGTATGTAACGAACTCACCGTTCCGACTCATCGGCGGCCTGGCTGGCCTCTGACAGTTTAGCGGTGGCGGTCGCAAGACGCTCCTCTGACCTCTCGAGGTCTTCCTCCAACAATTGGATACGTCGGTTGAGGGCAGCTACTTCGGATTCGGCCTGGAAACAAACATATTATATAACAATTTGTATCGATACTTTTATTACTTAAATAACGTATGGTCCCCACACTAAATGAAACCCAATTTTTTTACCTGCCATGTTCGGTAACCTTATTATGATCAGTAGCATAGTGATTGCATTAAACAATAAGGGAATGTTAATTATATTTCGTGGTTATGTTTATCAGCAGTCGAGCGTTAATTGTCGGTTACATTGGACCTTTCACCTCGGGAGTTTAACACGTTTTGTGTATCATGTAACATTAAAGAATACAAGCCTACAAATTTGTATATTTAGCCGCGTGAAACCATGAATTTGTAATATTATTGTAAGTATTAAACCAATACCGTCCCGTTTAGAAATCAGTAGTCTACAACTCTATACTGTTTTACATTATTGTAATAACTTAATAATAGATTTACTATTATTATAACGGCGTATAGACTCCCGAATGGCGTCTATCTCAATACTTTTCTTTTTTTAAATCTTATGTCAATGTTATGTACAAGGATCCATAATATTCTATAACAGATTGGTCAAAATATCACTACTATTTCAGTTATCGCTCCAACAAAGCGTTTAAGTTACTTTAGAATAATGTTAAGTAATTATGATAATATGAGTAAGTAGGTGTCTACTCTTGAGAAGTTGAGACGTCGTTTTCAAACCCAAATAACGGTATATCTGGAAGTGTACACAAATATCAATGAGGTACAGCCTACAGGTATTTAAATAACGAGGTATTTTAGTTACGTAGCCATTACATGAAACATTATCTATCACTACAAATATGTAGTGATAGATAATGTATGTTCTGTATGTATGCATAGATATTTAAAACTAAGCAACGGATTTTGATGCGGTTTTCACCAGTGGATAGAGTGGTTCTCGAGGAATAAGTAATAAAAATAAGTAAATAACTGTACCGTACTAATATTTAGTGACTTTTATTTATATTTTTTATTAAATAAAATAATAAATATCAGGTATTTTGATTTAATAACTAATTAAATGATTTATTAAATAATTACTTAGATAATTAAATATTGAAAATATGTAATCGCGACTGCCAAATATAGAGGCGTTTTGTACGAAAATTGCGCTTTTGGTCCTAACCGTCTCAAATGTTCAACAAAATCTTCAAATTAAAGGTTTGTTTATCTTTTTCACCGACTTCTAAAACAGGAGGCAATTAAACTGTTTTTTTTATGTTTGTTATCTCATAATAACTTTTGACCGGATTAAACAATTTTGAATTTATTTTTTTTATTTAATAGATAGTGCTTGTGGTCTCATTCCAAAAAATATTTGGTTCCGTACCGGTAATTTAAAGTCGTTTTTTAAACGTTTTTTGGCTAACTTTAGCGCGGTAGAATAAATATAATTTGATGTTTTAAGTATTCGTATTCATCGAAATATTATCAAAATTACTTCAGCCATTATACTCATTACTTACTAATAGTAATTCGATTAGCCATTAAATGTCTTTGACTATTATAAATAAACTGCATTCAATGAATATTTAATATCAAACTACATTACGGTAGGTACGATCAAATAAATATTGTAACCGGTTAATTGGTTACCAAAATGCACTGAAGAAGCTTATAATGTCACTTAATTATTAATATGTAAGCACATATAAATATGTAACTTTATTTAACTACGCCCACAACTGCCTTTTCGTCCTACAGATCTATCCATCCAAAGGTTGCGTGGCAGAAATACTGCTACAAGAATTTTGAAGCTCCTTGTATGATTTAATACTGTATTGGCGAACAATAAAGAATATAATATATAAATAAATAAATTTATGATAATAATATGATTCTTGATCCCATACAGGGATTTCTAGGCAATTACAATTTTCGGGTTTCAATCTACTTGGAACAAAGTTGAGGAGAATGCCTTTTTATTTAATTCTACTTAAGTACCTAGTACATGAGGAAACATTAAAAACCGGCCAAGTACCACAACGGCAAAAAAATCTCGTTTGTTGTATGGGAGACCCGTTAAATATTTATTACTAGTACGGTGTCTTGCGCGGTGCTTCGCGCCGCACCACGCCATAGGTTTTGGCCTATTACTTTTGACCCCTTAAGGCTAGGTCAAATTTTCGATTTTTTGGCTTGCCTCCAGATCGAGGGCTATCCATAGAGGGGTCAACCATCATTGGAGCATAAGCAGTTCTCGAGAGCTAAGAGGGACATTCCCCATTTCTATATAGTAATATTCTGTTTTATAGTATTTGTTGTTATAGCTCACAGCAACAAAATGACGGTTGCGTGGTGAAAGACTGACAGACGGAACAGCAGTCATAGTAATAGGGTTCCCGTTTTACCCTTTGGGTACGGAACTCTAAAAATGGAACAGTAATTATCGTGTCTGCCAAATAAATACACTTTATTAGACAACCCAATGTATGTACATAGGCACAAAAAAAACGCTAATTGACACTACCGTCATTGGAAATTTTGCGTAGATAAGTCGCTGGCGAAATAGCCGTAATATAAGTCTGCGTAAGAACTGCCCCATTTCTTTGTAAGTATGTGATTGGGCATAATAATATGTACTAGTATTCTTTTATCTGTGATTCAGTGTAATCCGTAGTCTGAATTAAACAATGGTTTAACAAAAAACTGAGGTTCGAGACAATACGATGAATGAGATACAATCGAATGAGTCTAGTTTTTGTTTCTATTCAACGACCTTCGACTTCGATTGACCTTTACATAAGTACTGGCTGAATTTTCTTTGATTCTGATTTCTTTTTTTTAAACTTTTTTTTTATTGTTAATATTAGCTGTTCACTACAGGTACGTACCATCACCATTCTTCATCAGTTAAAGAGTGCGAATTCAAATTACTCCAACATTTACGCTGTAGAGGCCCAAACTTGGCGACCAATACACAGCTACTTTTGGCCGTAAGAATGTCACCGTACAATACACATTGTTTAACATTCAAATACTACGTGACTAGAATAACAAGATCGGGAACGTTTCGCTTGACAATATTTTATATTCCTAGTACTATGACATCACGTGGCCTTGCCGTGAGGAAGCAATCCCGAGTTCTAGTTCTCCACTTATCCTGTGTCGTCATCTAAACGTACATCTCTATTAATAGTCATGTCCATAATAAAAACCACGTGTGTATACCTATATCATGTATAGTCTGTATCACGCCGCACGCGATACAAACACCAATCAAATCATTCGAATGTGTCAAGTTTTTTATTCGTTTTTGCTTGGACGTTGTCAACGACCAGAATTAGATTTCAAATTCAGAACATTCTCACTCCAGGAGGTTATTTTTTTGTACTATCCTCAGTGAATTGAAATACCAGGGCATACGAGGTTGACTCACTAGAGACCTGTGCGCTTTAGTTCCGGGACAGCGATGCAACCATTCATAATAACGGTATCACAGACAATGAAAACTTTTAGGCGATTCTTTTTTAAATAAATTCCAAATTATTTTTTTAAGCCTTGCAGTGAGAGGACCTGTCTCAGACTTGATTGAGGCATCTGAGATTTGATATTTCGATAGTAAAAACTAATTTATTAGTATAATATCTCAGTTGTCACTTAAAAGAATTGAAAACAAATGTCTGATGTCTCTAGTCGCTATTATAAAATATCAGTAGACTGCCGTGCCCTTGAACTCTGTGTATAATTCAAATTGACGTTTACTTGCGACTTAAGCCTCTTGTGGCGAGTTCTTTAACCTTTGTTGCCCGAACATCGGAATATTTTCTTAGCAATCATTATCTTAAATATTATTACCTTTTTTATTTTTTTGTAATAAGTAATCAATAGTTAACAAAGCATCATTAACCTCTATAGTGCCACAAGTGCTTTACTTGTAGGTATTTAATTTTTTATCGCTAGTGGAAGCACATTATTTAGAAAGTGGGATCGGTGAGGGCGATTGTATTGTGTCTATTGAATTCAAACACAAAAGATTAGCCCTTGCGAGCCCAATAAACTATAATAAAACACCGTCACGCGTAGGGACTGACCCATCATTTTGGACGACAATTTGTAACTCCATCGATTGGAATTCAATATCATTTCAATTCTAGTTATCACGCCTCAATGATTCATAAAGTAGATGATTTCGAATTATGAGTCAAAATAATTACA
This sequence comes from Nudaria mundana, assembly GCA_963556515.1. Taxonomy (NCBI): domain Eukaryota; kingdom Metazoa; phylum Arthropoda; class Insecta; order Lepidoptera; family Erebidae; genus Nudaria; species Nudaria mundana. The sequence continues at coordinate 5,561,362 of OY748300.1, forward strand.
ATGGATTCAAGAATTTTAATCATAACCCATTTGCAAATTAAGTTCTAATTGGACAATTTAACTGCTTAGAAGGCTATTGTTGACGCGTTTCACGAATTCAGTTTCGACGCACAGGTATGCCTATTCATTAGACATCGTATTTAATAGTATCTAAGACATGCAAAGAGGCCAATAGCCTCATTACCAGCTCTATAATATGCATCCTTTGGGAATTATTTTAAAAGTTGACCTCATCTCAACTAGGTATTAATGCGTTCCACGGGCCAATGTATGCTCCCTGTACGCCCACCAAGTGACACAGTTATTATTGTATTTTACATAGCACTTCATAGCAGAGTGCAATACGATTTTGAATTATGTGTAATGTAAGTTTAAAAGTGTTTTTACAATGAATTATTAATCACTAGTTTACACTATCTCAATCTAGCATTGCCTTATCTTTGTTCATGATAAGACGAGTAGGTGTTGTTCAAATATAAAAAATACCATAGACTACAGAAGGTTGTACTTATTGCCCACTAACATTACGAATAGTGTGTCATCGATTATCAGTATTATCACAGTTATGTAAGCTCTAATTGTATTTAAAAGTCTTAAATTAAATTCAGTCAAATTGTAATTTAAAATCGACATCCGATACAGTGGTCGCCATACATAACCAACGGTTTTATGAAAATTTAATGGGGAAAAAGATGGACATTATCATATTAATAGAAGTTCCTTACAGGTGTTTATGATCTGTATAAGCATTGAACATCAGCGTTACGTCATACAACGATAACGTGCGTACAAAGACGGACACGCCTTTACGGCGCCAGTGGTCCTTCGAGGACGTCCAAACAACAGGAATGTACCTATGATATTATACTACAGGGTGTTAAGCTTCACATTTCCAGCCGGTTCACTCAACATGTGCCACTAAAGACCGGTATACGACCTCCAGCGCAACCGAACCTGTTACCTACATATAACTACTGGCGCATTACTATATTAAAATAAGGAAACACCCTATGTATGATACCTTCAATGCAACAATAAAATTATATCCAAGAGAATAAAACTTTTTAGGGACTCCAACAGTTGAAACATTCGGTGAAATGAATAATTTGCCCTCTCTTTCCGTGAAATTATACCGAGATGAATCCGAAAGAGAGGTCAATATGCGTACGTTGGCTGCACACCTAAGTATGGCCGGACATTACTCACTAAAGGTAGATATTGTAAGACTACTGATAACTATATTTGGCCCTAATGTGAATTCAACACCAACACATGGTAAAATCGATGTTTCACTCATTTCACAACACAAAATAAAGCACGTTTTCTTACTTCTTCTCTTCGCATTATTTCCACTTGTAAGCGTTTATGGTACTCCTCACATTCATCCTTATATTTTTCCATTTCCTCCTTCGTTTGTCGCATTTTTCGTTTGAGGACATCCAGAATCGTTCCTTGCTGCATGTTTGTAGTCATTTTTATGCACTTTTGTGTTTAATTTGATAGCCTATAAGTTAAAAACTAAGGACACCTTCGCTCTACTCGCGAAAATGCCAACTGAACTGACTGCCTCGCTCGTTATTGCCCTGTATCGCCGAGATGGGCACGGCACGAATGAACACAGCCGGCGAATTAAAATGGCCGCCACCGAACCTAGACGCTGCAACTTTACCGTAACTATGTTAATTAGGTACGTTTGTGTATTGATACACGCACGATATCAATGAGTATCACAGATCACAAGTAACTGAAGTTAAAGAAATTAATATTTCACACAGTCGGGCATTCCTTTAGTAATAATGACTTTGACAGCGAAACATGAAGAGAAACGTCACCACGAACGCAACAATCGCGATAAGCGCAATCGACCGACTGACGGAGAGACCACTAGCTCCACCTGTCGTATTCATTGGAACTTACATCCTGTAGGGTCAGAGCACTCAGAGCCCAGGAACAAGGTTTCGAAGGAAAACCCAAAAATTTAGGATGGGCGTGACGGTAGAATGAGCCTACACAATCAAATAACTACGGAAGTGATTTAATTTTGTGAAGGGCTATTATTACAATGAACTCAAATCATGGGAAATGTATGCTGTACAGATAGAATACGGGTCAATTCTATTTAATCAGAACATAAATTAGAGGTTAACGTATAAAATAAGAGAAAACTAAATTACTTTTATCACAGTAGTATTTATAAAATAGGTTACAGCGCCATCTATGATAAAGCCTTAGTAACATTTAGGTATCTGTTCGTAGTGTGTAAACAATGACATAGTGAATAAAATACAGGCGCATGCGCAAATTAACTCCAGTCAGTCAAAATGATATAATTATGACGTCATTTGGAAAGTTTTCGGTTGTTGTAATGTTAAGTAGATATACCATGTAGACCTAACAGCACGTATAGGAACGTCGATAAAACAGTATAATGTAAATCTATTCTTGTCAGGTCATGCTGAACATAATAAATTATACTTAGTGAATACAAGAAACCTTAACTTTTGTACTGGGTTGCTAGTGCTACATACGAGTTTATCTAACGAACTAGCGGTCGCCCGCGACTTTGTTGGCGTGATACTTTTAGATGTTTTCCCGTTCCCGTCGCTTGTAATTATTGTTCCCGTCGCGTCACTCGTAATAACATCTAGCTTCGTAAATAATTATTTTAGAACGAATTCAATTTCCATAAAATATGTTATAGTGAGTTAACTTTAAAAGATATATGCTGCCGCAGATATTTTTGTTTACTTTTAAAGAGGAACAATTTTTTGGTATATAATTTTAACATAACATTAACCGTTTGGCCAGCGCACGCAACGGAAGTTCCAAAAGAAATATTTTTTTCCCGTTTTCGAAACATTATTTCACTGCTGCTCTGCTCCTATTCATCGTAGCATGATGTTATATTGGCCACCTTACAAATACCTTGGCCACCTGTGGCCTCGTCAGGGGTTAGGTCGAAATGAAAATCCCGCGTCGTTGGGGTTGGGTCTTATCCCGCGTCGGTTAGTGAAACTGGTTGCGTGCTGTGTAGCTGAGGCCCAGCAGCACGCGACCCTTCTAGCCTGCTACTGTCGGGGCGACGGGGCGCGTGCGCGGCGGCGGGTGGCTACCCCGCTGTCATTAGGCCCTGATCATGGAGGTGTCGATGGATGGTCCTGGGCGTTGATGAGTCTGCGGCGCCCTGGCCGCTGACTGCGGAACTTAACTCTCGACAGCCTCCTTCGCGAGCATGACATGTAATATTAAGTCTAACGAATATTAACGCGAATGTATGGATGGATGAATGTTTGTTACTCAGTGACGCAAAAATTGCTGAACGGATTTTAATGAAACTTTACAATAAACAGGCCATAAGTACCTACATCAAAATACATATTAAACCAATGCTACTTTTTACACCATTCAATGATAATATTGGTGTTAATATACCTATTTAGGGTTTCAATTAGTTTTTATTCACTTTGTAAAGTCACAACTAAAGAATTCAGGTCCCATTTATACTAAACATATAGATCTTTAGATAGTTAAGTATCTAAAATTTCAAAAACAAATAATTTTACAATGAATCGAAATAACTACGGGCTAGGTTCAAACCTTAGACAATTCTCTTTCCAGTAGGAACGAGACCGGCCCAAGACTTAGAAATTTTCAATCACATTACTATGCAACTTCGGTGTTCGGTTCAAATTACTTTTTTTATTTCAGAAACTTTCGGCAATCTTGTACATAAAAATTGTTTTTTTTTTATGTACAAGAAAGTATAAGGGGTCTAAGTACATACGCGAAAATTTAAGTAGTTACAACTACTAAGTAATTATACAAAGTGATTTAACATGTTATATTATTATTTCGAAACGCTAAACTCCTCTCACCTACGTTGCCGTGACCGACAGCAGGCAGTATGTCCATAATGTAAGTCTAATTATTTAAAACACCATGTATGTATATGTAAAACTTATAATAAACGAATTGAAGCAAGTTTGAAATGTGACACTGAACTTGTTACCTAATAATTATTATATTAAAAAAAAAGTTTAATATTATGAACTGTCAAAAATCGAATAGTACATAATGACAGCTTGGGAGAAAAGTCAAAGTATGTTCCATTTTTAAACGCATATTCCAGGACTAGAAAAAATAATATGTACCTGGCTGGTCGAATGGTCTACCACGTTCAGACCAATGTTATTAGAAGTATTGACTGTTTTAAGTTTAGATTACACGATAGAAAATAAAAATAAATCTATTGTGTAAGTATGGTGCCTGGTGCCCGGTAACAAAAATAGCCGTATTACGTGGGACTTACAAAACGACTGCCAAATGTGGATATGTAATGCACTTCTGCCTACGCCCTTGGGATATAGCCGTAATTGTAATGTTTTCTGTAAGTTATGTAGCATAAATTTCAAGGTAGGTTCTAATTTTCAATGCCTGGTGGGAACTAGAACGGGTGTCACAGCCATATGGTCAGTTAAGAGTTATGGTGGTAACTAAAGGTTATATATATACAAGTATAACATACATGGACATAGCTACATGGCCGTCAACAGTGCAATTACAGAACGAACATACATGGTTCCATGGCTCACAAATGTTGAATAAATAAAGCCAAATGTGACGCACAAGCACACAACTGTCAATTACAAATAGATAATGAACGATTGCGCAATACAGAAAGAGGAGGTTTTTTATATAATGGCTTAGAATTGTTTAAAATTATTCAACCAATGACAGAGTTAAGGAAACTGGACATTTTGAATAGAATTTTGGTTGGAAGCGGGTAAATAATAGTCACTTATTTTGACGTCATAACCGCGATATTAATTAATAAATAACCACTGACACGATCGAGCCAATAATTCACCGAGCCTTTTCCCAACTCAGTTGGGGTCGGCTTTCCAGTCTAACTGTGATTCGGCTGAACTTCAATATTTTTTGTGAAGCGACTGCCATCTGACCTCCACAACCCATGGGCGATATCGAAGTTCTGTAGTTAGACCGGTCGATTTTTTTATGTAGGGCTCCAACTACCCCTAACGAACGACTACCATAGATGTTTGCACGACAAGCGGGACCGACGGCTTAACATGCTCTCCGAGACACGGAGGGGCTCAATGTCTTAAGAAATGGTCACCAATGCGGCCTGAGTCGATGTTGCTTGACCTTTGCAATGTGTTAACATTGTCGGTTACCACTAGACCACGAGCCCAACACGATCGTGCCAATATGAAAATCATATTCATACTCAATTCAATTTCACATTTATCAATCATTTTATGTCGTCGTGCCGTTATCAGACGTTTTAGCTTAAGTATCAACAAAGTAAGAAGGCTGCATCTTTCTCCGCGAAAGAGTAGACAGAAGAATGTTACACATTTGTCTAACGTCTGAAGTCTCCGAAGGGAAGAATTTGATACAGTCCGTCCGCAGAAATTTTGCACATGCGATTTAGATAATTTTTTTCGCATTCCTGCTTGATTAGAATAGGTGCAAGAGCAACTTTTTGTGACCAGAAGTGTAGTAACTACCCTTTAGAGACAGGATTGTGAATGACAGAAAGCCTTTCTCCGACCGTAGTTTATTTTAAGTCGCTTCCCTAACGTCTATTGCCTTGGGTATGCCCTCGGAAGGATACCTAATTTATATATAAATTTGGCTACCTAAACGACTCTGTTAATAGATTGCGAAGGTACTGCCGTTTCCTAGAACTTGGGGTATATTAGCCAGACCCTCGTCAGTTTTGTCAAGAGCACCACGCACAGGTGGCGTGTGAAACATGAAGTGAAATGACCTCCTTGCCAGCATGAGTAAAAAGAAGGCACAGAGCAAAAGCTTCGAACGTGTAAAATTGCAAGCAAACAATGTGGCCAATATCAAGATAATGTTGACTGTGACAAGTAGTTACATAATGAATTTTTTACGATTGTAAGTAAATTATAAGTTGTCTTCGTATCTCAAACAGAATTTCGTCATTTGGACGCGATTTTTAGCCAAATTTGTTAATAAGTAGGTATACGAACAATGCGATGTCCGAAAGTTATCAGTACTGACCCTGACAATTTTTTTTTGTACCTGTTTAAATGAATGTAAGTTGGGAAGGCCGGACTTTTGATTAAGGTGGCAGCTACAATGTACTTCCTCAAAAAAATTAAAGTGAAAATTTTATAAAAAGTATGTTAGGTCCATATTAAACCTTCAATACGGCTGTAGATGATACATAAGCGGAATAGCATTGATATGTTGTACTAGATCAACAACGTAAAGTAGCATATAAAAGAGTAATTGCTGACTGGAAAATAGTGGGAAGGTTTCCAGTCAAATGTTGCAGTTGACTGGGATAAATTGAATTATCATTGACTTATAATAGTGGTCGCCCAGTATATGGTCGAACAGTAGAACTCGCGAACAATCAAATCTTAATTATCCGCGAACAAACATTAAAAAATAATTGGGATAGAGAATCCAACTAAAAAGTAGAAAATAAATTTTAATAACATTGATAAAAGCGTGTCTCTTTAGTTTTTTTAAACTATTATTTATTTTTCATTTTTTATTTTCATATATTTTTTTTAATTTTCAATTGAATTATTGCATTGTCATCGGTCTTTGATCAGGTGTGCAAAGTTTGAATTAAATATGATCGTTCAAGTAGGGCAAAATCGAACCCAAAAGAGTCGGGTACAAACAATCATACATACAAGCAAGCAAGCAAACATACAAGTGAAGCTAATAAAAGCGTAGTAAAAATATATATATACCGGTCGAATTGAGAAACATCTTTTTTTGAAGACGGTTAAGTGTATGATTAACACTGATTAAACAAGACAGCAGATCAAGATATAAGTAGATATGTACTAGACAGTGATATGAGTGTAGACGTCAGAGTGTCTGGTACACTCTGACGTCTACACGTTAATTTGCTCGAAATACGTTTTCGTATTCCTCCATACATTTCACACCAGCGCCCCTTGCGGTAACGTCAGGGAACTGTGTGAAATGTATGGAGGAATACGACAACGTATTTCGAGCTAATTAACGTAAGAAACTGGTACTGGACACAGAGATAAGACTTACATCTTAGGTTTGGTTACAATAAGAATTACAATTTACAAAATAAACATAATTATAGACTAAAAATGTTTACATTACAAAATATCGTAAAAAAAATCCTCCGCGTCATTGCCGATTGGGAAGGTTCCCAGAATGCTGGCTGTGTTGCCACGTTGGATGGCGATACTTATTCTTTGGATCAGAAAATAGCCAGCCTTCTGGTCCTGAGAAGCATCGATTAGGCGTTTAGCAATGTCTCTATAAAGGCGGCGAGCACTCGGACCCCATGACCCCAGTGTCTCAACCCCAAACGGCTCAAATATGTAATCACCTGCTAGGTTAGCATATGGTTTGGTTAAATTAATGGAATATCTAAATGTGACGTCATTGTAGTTTACTGTCCGAGTGGCAGCGTGGTGTTGTTTTTAGTTCACAATTTTTTATACTTTTGTTTGTTTGTTTCTTGTCAATTTACGTCGATAATCATCATAACATAGTAAAAAACAAAGTCCCCCATTCTGTATTGAGTAGATCTTTAAAACTACGCAACGGATTTTGATGCGGTTTTCACCAATGGATAGGGTGTTTATTGAGGAAGGTTTTTGGAAAATAATTTGTCAAGTGAGCGAGGCCGCGGGCGTTCCCTAAATAAAAATAAAATAAAGGTTGCTTGGTTGCCACCTTCTTCCTAGTATAACCTAGTACTTGCAATTTGGTGCTTTGTTAGGTACGATTGGCCGCAACAAACAAGTCTTCGTGAATATTTTAGAAAGTAGACTGTAATGTAATAATAACACCTAGATGAGTAAACACGCTCACTTTGTGTAAAAGTGGTTTAGTATATTTTAATTGGCACATTTGCAATTTGTTGTAACAGTTAACATAATTAATTTAATGATTATCGACTTATCTTAGCATCTGCACAATAATTACGATGCCGAATTTTGCGTTGCGTTTAAATTGAACCTTGGTGCGTTTAACTAAACAGTTATTATCAGTTACTCATATAATGTACTCGTATTATTTATTTAGAAAATAAGGGCAAGGGCGGCGGGGAGACATGAACTAATTGCGCCTAGTGAAAGCAACGACATCTAGTGGGGCTATGTGTAATCGTCCGAGTAAACATGTCAAAACAAATGTCAGTGGCTCAGCTGATCGCCACGCGCGATAAAGTGTTCACATCTGCCTCATGATATGAAGCAGATTCAACTCCGCCCGAGTGTACGAGATTAAAAATAGTTCAGTACCTACGCATTTGGCCCAAGCCGGCCTCACTCACACTATAAAATAGATGCTCAAATAACATAGGACGTTACCCTTTTCAGTGCAGTGTTCTTGATGTTCTGCAATTCATTCTTTATGATGGAAAATTTCATCATAGTGTCAGAAGAAAATATTGAACTGCCAAATGCGAGCCCCGGGTAGTCTGCACACCTTCTCCTCCGTCTGTTTTCTCTTTCTGCCAGAACTTCAGTACACTCGCTGGTACATCTGAGTTTCGCCAGTTCTGCAGTCTCAGGGTCATCATCTGATACGTCTGATGCGGCAGTCGTAACTTCGGCGCCATCTCCCGCCGATCGCTCTTCTCGGAATGAAAATTCATCGTCGGATTCATCGAGTGACTCTGTATCCTTTATTCTATTATCAAATTCAATTTCATCAACATTCGTGTAGTCCTCGATTGTGTTTCGATTCGAAAGTGCATCGTCACTATTTGTCCTTGTCACTTTTTGAGATTCACTAACACTATTGACACAAGGCACAACATCGTCTGTTTGACTGTCTAAGACCACTTGTTTGGACGGATCTGTGTTTATGGGTTCACTTGGGGCGGGTATGCGATTGCCCCTCAGCCGCGGGTGGTGTTGATGCCCCCTGCGCCGCACGGGGGTGCGCCCGTGGGCGTGGGGCGCGGACGCGGACATAACTACACTCAGCGCGGTCCGTCCGACCGCGCAGCGGCGGCGGCCATATTGACTGACTAGTTCACAGTAGTTCAGTAAAAACACCGTGGCGCTGTAGTCGCACTAAACAGCTACCATCTTTTGTTTGCTTTAGCTGTTTTACCGACAATTTATCCTGCATTTATTACACTTGACAAGCGCGGGAATAATTTAAACAGCGTTATTCTTATTATTAGAAAGTTATCTGTATTTGTTCAATAAGTTTGAATTCTTAATCACTTGTTTGTATAAAAATTAAAATTATTATATTTCTGTCTAATTGTGCTTATATAAACAGCGAAATATAGGTACTTACTTAAGAACAATACAGTAGTAATTTAATATTATATGGATTTTTAATTACAAGCAAAATTATTGAAATCGGTTCACAAAATCATCATTCATGGATTCCATGCTTCGGTGAATCTACGTGCGCATATCGTATAAACCCGGAATCTATTTTTAACTATACAGCGGGCAACGGGCCCATATTAGGTGTCGAGAGCCGAAAATAAACACCAGGCACGTAACACAGCCCCCTGGGGCGCAGGAAATACCTACTGAAAATCCCTTGACTTGAGATTAGGCCACATTTTTGCCCTATAGAAATAACTTTATGTTCTGACATGACATACATATTCTATTCTTTTTTTTACAGTAGTGACGTACCTATCTTAGGTATATTAAGATATTTATCGATAATTCTATTTTTAAAATTCGAGTCACCTTATTGGCATTCAACTCTGTCGATATGCAAATCTCATCGGCTGTCAACGTGCCAAATCGTTTACCTTGATAGTTATATGTCATTTATAGTACACGGACCGTAGAACATTGAAAAATATTGATTAACAGCAAGCTCATTTTTCGTAAGTAGCTTTATTTTACCGAGTCTCCCACATATATCTCGAAAAGAAATCTCAAATCAGGTAGCAAACAGAGTTAAAAGTTTTTCGTAGAAACCTTTATATGGCGTGTACTTCCGATAACAAAGGATTTTCCAAAACTCTACTCCTAAAGGGGTGAAAAAGGGGGGACATAGTTTGTACGGGACAACGTGACACCTCAGAAACTACTGCACCGATTTTAAAATTTCTTTCGGTAATTTAAAGCTACATTTTTAGCGAGTAACATAGGCTATATAACGACTTATTAGTAGGTTATTTTATTATCTACAATTTTGTACAAAACCAATTTTTGATATAATTCACTGTTTACGAGAAAAATCCAAAAAACCGAAAATTTTCAACTTTTTAACTTTTCAACCTTGAATAACTTTTTTAGCACAAGTCGGATCGATGGGAACTTTTGATATTTGATTTATAATGATGTACTTAATACCTGCACCACTTTGCAGCTCTATACAAATTAATTCAACCTTACAATTTTGTTCCGAATATTGTAACTGGATAACTCTGTTAGCTACCTGATTTGAGATTTCTTTTTGAGATATATGTGGGAGAGTCGGTAAAATAAAGCTACTTACGAAAAATGAGCTTGCTGTTAATCAATATTTTTCAATGTTCTACGGCCTGTGTACTATTAATTATATTGACTCAATTACTTATAGAAATTAACGAAATAAAATTGGGGTACCTAATAGGGTGTGATTATTTGGACACAGTATTTGACTCTAATCATGAACCCACATCAGATTATATAGCTATTCAAGCTATATAATCTGATGACTGCCTCGGTGGCTCAGTGGTATGAGTATGCGACTGCCGCCCCTGAGGTCCCAGGTTCGATTCCGGGTCGAATTCGAATTATTTGTGTGATCCACAAATGTTTGTTTCGGAGTTTGGGTATTTTCTATGTATAATATGTATGTATTTAGAAATAATAATAAGTATGCATATCAGTCGTCTAGATCCCATAACACAAGCTTATATTACCTTAATTTGGGCTAGATGACGTTGTGTGAGAATGTCCAAAAATATTTATTTATTTATATTTAAGTATTTTATAATAATAGAATTAGGTATATGACTTACGTTTTGAAGAGCCTTCTCCTTTTCTTCAAGCTTGGCGTTGACCTGCATAAGACCCTCCTGAGTTTGGTCCAGGTCATTTTCAATTGTCTGGATTTTTTTTTGGAGTTGCCTTGCCTCCTCTTCGGCCTGTCATTACAAAGTTAGTTGTCAAATACATAATTTACAAAAAGCAATGCACAAATTTTTGAGGATTTTGAGGTGTCAAAAAATTATAATCAGCTTACTTAATTACCTACTCAATTTGTTAAGTTATTTAATTTATGTATCTCTTATACTATTCCGCAAATTTATTGACTTAGGTATAACCAAACCTGACCGGTTTCGGCTTGTGCGTCATCATAACGGATCAGGCTGTGTTATTAAGTCAATAAATAAGCAGAACATTTAAGTTACTTTAATGTTTCATGATGTGACAATATAAGTTCTACTACTGAGCTTTTTCTCCGTTTTTATTAGGGTTCCGTACCCAAAGGATAAAACGGGAACCCTATTTTCTGAGTCTGAGTATGTTTCTATCCGTCCGTCTGTCTTGGGCTGTATTTCGTGAACCGTGATAGTTAGAAAGTTGATATTTTCACAAATTATGTATTTCCGTTGCTTCTAAAACAACAAATACTAAATAAAATAAATATACAGGGGGCTCCCATAGAACAAACGTGCGCAAATTCGACTCGCACTTGCCCGGTTTTTTTAAGATTTTCTGCGGTTCTACACTTGCTATTTCTTGTGTTAGTCACGTCTTTTTAAAGCTTGTTTCTTGAATACTCACTATGTACAAAGTGTAATACCTTGTACATAGTGAGCATACTAAATCCTTTTCCCTATTTATTTATATCTAATTAGCTGATTCTCAACAATTCTGACGTAAGCATAGAACGTTTTACGTAGCATATTAACTTGAAAAAAAAAATTTAAGTTCTACATATTATATCCTTATATCGAGTATCAGTTGCGAGAGGTTGGTGTCCTTAGCCCTGACACGTCTATACAACAAGGCTTTACACCACCCGGATCAAAAGATATCGCACGTTTTAAAAAAAAGGAAACTGGTGTGCATTTTTATCGATAACATTATTTTCTCATTACTATTTGATATCGATGAATTATTTTATGTAGTAACATTTAAAATTGTAAGAAAATAGGCGCTTTTTATATACATTTGCCTCCTATCCTAATGTTTAATAGCTCCAGCATGACAACAGAACTGTAGAGAGGCAGTTCAGAAAGAAAATAAATGTTATAGATTTGCTATCTTGAAAATGGGGTTTTATAAATGGACTTATTGTTAAGGACTTGTGGTTAAGAACTTATTGTTAAAGACTTCTGATTCCGTTGTGATTCAGGAGAGACATAAAACAGTAGGCACAAAGGGATAAAAATCAAGAACCACAATTTACAGGTTGAGTTAATTCTGTGAGAGAAGAGAGTCTATAGATTTTAATTGGAAGCTAATTTGGGTTAATGAAATTATCGCTTGGATAATAATAATTACCTACACAATTGCTAGTAAATTAATACCTATTTCATTGTGTCATTACTATTTTAATCGGTCACAGCTGTTCACACATGGCATAGATAGACTTGAGTTTGAGTTTGGAATTTACAAAGCATTTTATTCCATGGCCACGTAGTTAGTTAAAGCGTGCTAAAAAACAGAGTGCTGTATGTATATAATATACCAACATAACAATTCAAAACGGCCAGTAATCGACTAAAATAGTAATGCAATAATAACCCCTAAATTTAACCATAAACAGTAAAGTATGTACCTTCTCGGCGCGAAGGTTGGCGTCCTTGGCCTGCTGTTCGCACATGGCGGCGCGGTCAAGTGCGTTGTCTTTCTCCAACTTCATCGCTTGCATCTTCTTTTTAATCGCGTCCATTTTGGCGGCCTGTTTTTTTCTACTCCTCTAGATGAACAGCTGAGAAAGTAATGTAACTTTATTGTTTTTGTTAAAAACATTTCCTAACCTTTGTATAGACAGTACTACATAAATTAATAACAATTTAAGGAGGTATAATATACATATTATAATAGATCTTTTCATTACGCTAGTATTAAAGCAAGGGGCTTTATCTTCTTAAAATGTGATTCTGTGGATTAGTTTTCTCGTTTATAATTCGAGGAATTAATTTTCCAGAATATAAAGTAGGTACCTAGGTAGGTACCTACCTATATAATCCTAGGTGTCAATTCTGTCTCGCTGGAGACCATGCTTCAAGCCATGGTCTCCAACGGGAGTAGGTGGAACGCGGCCGTGTACTTCTGCGAGCAAGTCGTGCTCGCGAAGGAGGCGGCCGAGAGGGAGAGGGAGCGTGCCCTCCCCGCCGAGTTCCGTAGTCAGCGGCGAGGGCGCCGCAGACTCGTCTACGCCCAAGACCATCGACCTCCATGATCGGGGCCTGAGGACGGCGGGATCGCCACCCGTCGTCCTTACAGAAGCAGGCTAGAAGGGTTGCGTGCTGCGGGGCCTTTGCCCCATAGCACGCAACCAGATTCACTCTCTGACGCGGGATAAAACCCTACCCCAACGACACGGGATTCTCATCCCGACCCAACCCCCGCAGAGACCACAGAGGTGGTCAAAGTCCGCCGGGCGCCACTGGAAATACATACATACATACATACATATGGTCACGCCTCTTTCCCATTGGGGTAGGCAGAGACTATGGAATTCCACTTGCTACGGTCCTGGCATACTTCTTTCGCTTCTTCCACTTTCATAACTATCTTCATGCACGCTCTCCGGTTCTGGGTGCTCTTGACCTGACCTTTGTTCAAAACATCTCCGATTTGGTCGAAGTACGTTCGCCTAGGTCGACCCTTACCTGCCTGTCCATTCACGCCCGCCTTATGTATCTGTTTCGTCAATCTTCTTTCATCCATCCTTTCTACGTGCCCGAACCATCTAAGCATCCCTTTTTCTATCTTACTCACTACATCTTCTGATACACCGCAAAGTTCTCGTATCTCGCTGTTCCTCACTTTCTCAACCAATGTCACTCCAGTCATACTTCTCAAACTTCTCATTTCCACTGCATTTATTTTACTTTCATGCTTCTTCTGCCAAACCCAACATTCACTTCCATACATAAGTGTAGGGACCAGCACTCCTCTATGAACAGCCAGCCTAGCCCTCCGGGAAATCTTCTGACTGTTCATAAAGTTATGCAGAGCCCCATTCACTTGATTCCCTGCCACAACCCTTCTTTCAATGTCGTCGTCACATCTTCCATCCCTTGTAAACTTGGACCCTAAATACACAAACTCTTTCACTTGCTCCACTCTTTCTCCTTCAATAACAATCGCACAGTTCGACATGCTTTCGTCTCGTTCAAATACCATTACTTTCGTCTTACTTGCGTTCACTTTCATTTCCTTCCTTTTCAAAGACTCATTCATAATATTAACCATCACCTGCAACTCCTCCGCCGATGACGCAAGTATTACCTGGTCATCAGCATATAAGAGGCACTTGATAGTCAATTCATCCATTCTTAAACCACACACACTCGCTTTCAGATCTTTCAGACAGTTATCCATGTATAGGTTAAACAGCATTGGTGACGCTACACAGCCCTGCCTGACGCCTCGTTCGATACCGAACCAGTCCGTGTATGTCCCGTTTATGCAGACACAAGCACTGGAACCCTCATAAAGTGATTGCAGTGCTCGTATCAGATTGCTGCTTACTCCATACATGGACAGCGCTGACCACAATTCGCTCCTCACCACTCTATCATAGGCCTTCTCTAAGTCTACAAAAGCGCAGTAGACCTTTTGTCTTTTTGCCAGGAACTTTTCGGCAATGCTGCGCAAAGAGAAGACCTGATCCATGCATCCTCTTCCTTTCCTAAATCCAGCTTGCACATCCCACAATTTGTCATCAGTGTCATTCGTCAATCTAGTAATCAGAACCCTTGCATATAACTTGCCGACGACGCTGAGCAGACTTATCCCGCGGTAGTTTTTGCAGTCTCGCTGTGACCCTTTCCCTTTGTACAGCGGCACAATGACGGCTTTGCACCAGTCTTCTGGTACACTACCGCTTCTCCAACAAAGGTTAAAAAGGCGGTACAGCTGACTTGATACTACGCCTTGTCCTGCTTTCAGCATCTCTGTCGAGATCCTGTCATATCCTGCTGCCTTTCCAGCTTTCATGCCATTCAGTGCATCCATAATCTCTTTCACACTTATTTAATTCTCCTCTTCATTCCCACTTTTATTCTTGTCCTCTATACGAGATTCCGCTTGCGCATCCTCTTTCTCAAACAGACTTTCAAAATATTCCTTCCATCTCTTTAAAACACTTTCTTCCCCACTCAGAGAGCTTCCATCGTGGTTTCTGACTTTGTCCAGTTGCGAGGATTGGATAGTGCCCCTGGCTGTTCTTATAGACTTCCAGAAAAGTTTAACATTTTCCTGGAAGTTGTCAGATAACCTCCTATCAAATTCATCCCTTTCATTCTCTTTCTCTTTAGCTATCACCTTCTTTACTTCTCTTTTACGCTTCTTGTATTCCTCTTTTGCTATTGAGACATCCTCATCTGTCGCCTTATTCATTCTGTGATTGGCTTTGATTGCCAACCAGTCCAGCCACGCTTTCTTCTTGCACGCTACAACCATTTGTGCCTCTACACTCATTCTTTTGACCATGCGTCCTTTTTTCCTTTTGCTGACACCACATACTTTCACAGCTACTTGTACAAGTCCTTCTTTTAACTGCACCCATAACTTTTCCATATCATCTTCTTCATCCATATTCTCATACCTCTCTCTCAAGCTATTTCGAAATTCTTCTCTTTTATTCCTTTCTTGCAAGCTTTCTACTTTTATCCGTTCAAGCTCGGTCCCAGACTCATGGGCGTAGTGTCGCCACCGTTTAAATAAACCTCTTAACCGGCTTACAACCATATAGTGGTCTGTTTCGACACCAGTGCCACGATAAGCCCGGGTATCCATCACTGTCTTTCTCAATCTGTCGTCCACAATCACAAAATCTATCATACTACTGGAAATACGTTCTGCTTGTAACCAGAGACGCCCGGCAACGGACGTTAGAGCGGCCCCGGCCTTGGTCGCGGAACTAAAAAAAAAAAAAAAGGTGTCAATTCTGTTCAACGTTTTTGCGTTATTTATACATCTTATCAGAATCTCATTCAAAGTAAAACGTAAAACAATTTTGGTAACCAACGCTGTGTGTGTGTGTGTGACATGTTAGATGAACTCTAGACTAGAGATGTAGCTACTTTTTTTTTAATTTTGCTACCAATGTCCGCGGCCGCTCTCACGTCCATTGCCGAGCGTCTCTGGTTCGCATGCAGAAGGTATTTCCAAGATGTAGGTAGGGTACAATAAATACAATTAATATTATTGGCTTTTATAGTAATTATTATAAGTCAACACGTACCTATTCAACAATTACCTTAGGTACCTATTTTGATACATACTTATAATGATAATTATTTATTTATTTAGTATTATCGGTCATCTTATAATTGCGTACTTTATCTTGATAATTCAAATGTTATTAATTTATTTGTACTTAACTAGGTACTTACACATTATTTAGACATAATAATTATTAACTAAGTACCTCTTTCATTTTAAAACTTAGATCTCATCATATAGGGGATTTATTTATGACAAATCTATCTATATATAAAAATGAATCCTTATTTCCCTTGGTCACGACATCACGCGTGAACGGCTGGACCGATTTGGCTAATTTGGGTCTTAAAATATTCGTTGAGGTTCAGGGAAGGTTCATAAGCAAAATTTCAGGCGGTAGGAAGTTCGCCGGGACCACCAGTCACTTATAAAATTATGTAATTGGTTGTTAGTAGGTAGATATGCTTTGTACCAAATCCGAAATAAATGTAATAAAATATTGTCGTACCAAATGCTTGGAATGTTTGAATAACAGAATACGTGTCGTGGCTTGAAAGGTAGATTAACTAATCAATTCTCTAAATCCGCGATGCCTTAAGGTTAATATTGTAAACATTTTAAGCCATTAACTGCCCATTATTCATGAGGTCTATGGAACAGTTACTTACTACAACTTTCTAATCTAGAAAATGAATGATTAGGTACTTGGGACAAATACCAGTCTCCAGTATTTTGTGTAACACGCAAAAAAAGTTTTTTTGCCGAAATCGAACAGTGGCTGAAGGCTGGCCGGGTCATAGAGTTCCTTCCAGGTTAAAAAAAAATAATATCTAAGTATAACCGTAACCAGTCTGCTATAGACCCATCTAACTTTAAAAAAAATGTATATGTTAATATTTCAGCCAGACCATAAACCCTTAAAAACAAATTTTATATCTTAATTTACGTCACTTGATTTCGAAATAGTCCGATACGCCCAGGACTTAAATTGGCTGTGCCATAGCGGCTGGCACGTAAGATTTTGGTGCCTTTCATCAGAAGGCAACAGGTTACAAATTCTGTTTTTCACAATTACAATACTGGATGTTACGTAAGGGTTATATCGACCCGAAGACACCCCCATCAGCTGATCGCCCAGAACGCCTTTTGATATGTTTCGACCGCGAAACAAGAAAAAAAGAGTTCATCATAAAAAAAGTTATATGCGTTATTTCAAATCAAAACAAACGTGTCCCAACACTAGTGCTTGACGTACTTACTAATAGACAATGGTGGGGGGGCGGGAGGCGGCGTCAAACATGACGGAGTTGGTGTCCTTTGACGGCGTCCAATAGTAGGAAATTATAACGGCGCGACCTTGATGCGAAACAGAGACAAAATGTTCCAACTAGGAGAGAGAGAGTAGGTTTTTCACAGGCGCGCTTTATTTGTACTACTTATTTGATGTCAATGACCGAATCAGCTGATTTTAGCTGGTGTTGTTCAAACAAGAGTGTTTTATTCGGTAATAATGTTTTTTTTTCAGTATGATTTTTTTTTTCTTGTTTGGCGGTCGACAAATTTCGAAACGGGTTCTGGTCGACCAGCTGATGGGCCTGTCTTCGGGTTGATATAATCCTTACGTAACACCCTGTATAGCTGCTACATTTTATTAAATTCATTCGGCCATTTTGGACATAACCCATTATATGTGTGCCCGTTGACGGCAATAGACTTGCCCCCTATTACGTGGGACTAAAAAATACTGGCAAATTGTGGGTGTGCAATGCACCTTTGCCTAACCCTTCGGGATATAGGCGTGATATCTGTCTGTCTGTGTTACTTATCTTCAAGAAAATCAAAATTCCACAATGCGCTCCTAATAAAAGGCAACATACCAAAAAATGATAATCATTATTCTGTTTATATAAACAATACGCATTCTCAAAACAATACTATAAAATGGTTAAAGCAGCGGTAAAGCAGCTGCGAGCGTTATCATGTCATAAGTATGTGAAATGTAAACAGGTGAAGAATTTCATCAATGTCATTCGATATCATATAATTGGATAATTTTAAATATCGCAAACTTCTTTTACTATCTGGCGAAAGTGATGCAGCCTTGGGGCTCTCCTTCTGAGTTTCCGAGAGGGTTCGACAAGGGACGATGCCGTCCCCGATGATGCATGGCAATAATTTTAAACCTTTCTGGTATTAAACTTGGTATGTGAGTCTTGAACTGTGATTCAAGCAATGACCTCAAAAGGATCTTTTTAAAATCCGCTTTTTTATTTAATAAAAATATTTTATCTAGGCAATTATTTATAACGAGAGCCCTCTCAGGGCTTTTTTTTTATTCCGCGAGACCGCGGCCGCTCCCTTGTCCATTGCTGTGGGCGTCTCTAGCACACACCAGAAGGCCCCTCTTAGGGCTTACTAATATTCTAACTATTCTTATGTTATATCTGCTTTCATTCCTGTTCACTTGTAATATACCTACCATTTCTCGCAATCAATGCTCTCACACTTCCACACTATCTGTAAATATTTTTACATTATTTCTTATCTATCTGTCTTAATTAAGACGGAGCGTAGCGGAGTCTTCTCTAAGATGGGCCCAATCGAAAATGTATGTAAAACGATACCGGTCGCAATTTTAAACCTATCGACTTGAAATTTGGCTGCAGATAGAACACATTAACGTGCTTTGCTGTATAGTTTTGGTATATGTGGCTTTTATAGTTTTTGAGTTATTAATTACGTTCTCCGTCTTATTTATTTCGACGTAACCGCCCGCGTTCCGGCGAATACCTAGTTGTTATTACATTTTTACTATGCACAGGGATATGTCACTCGCCTGACAATCGCAAAAGAATACGTGACGTCAGCGGCAACTTGAAGTTTTAAGTCAGTAAGGGTTGTCTCTTGTTTGTGACACGGCATTGACCATAGAGTTGATATTGAGGCATTAACGTCATTATTATTGGTCAAATTATGCTGGTATATATTTTGCTTTACTGGACAACGCTATGGATCTATGTTATCAACAAATTGTTTCGTATATAAATCAGCTTTGGGTTTTGGCTCAAATATTATAAAGAAATAGTAGGTACATACCTATTCGAATTTCGAAGAGCAAGTTGTTTAAAATTCAACTAGTATCACCTCGAATTGAACATGTTTTACAATCGCCATTTAAAAAAAACCTAGTCGTTGAGTGGACCTCCTTTGCTCCTTTGTTGTTCTACTTACATCAAATTAGAACTATTTTGTTGTTTTTAGGGATACTTAATTTGAATTCAGAAGACAGTTAGTTACTACTACGCGAGTAACATACCTAATTACTTTTTAAAAACAAAACGTGACTTGGACACTAGTCTAGTTTCCGTCCAAGTATACACTAGCATACCTATTAAATAGGTAATAATTACTGAACACCTACCAGTGAGTCATCTAAATAAAAGAAATTTTAATAACATACCTCAGCCCCGTTTTAAAAGTTGATTCCACTGTCTTACATGATTCAGAAGAGAGGTATGTAAGCCCTGAGTCCTGACTCACATTTCGCGATAAATTTCAAAGCGTCTGCGGTCAATGGACGGTCAACATACGCTCTTAAATTGTTATAGTAGGTATGCTAATCCCTATGCCAAACCGGTTTAACTCGATCCGTGAAGTGATAATAACGGTAGCTATTGTTGGCCATCATAGATATCTGCAATTGAAATCGATTAACCGAATTCGGATAGTCGTTAATCGGTTAGTAACACTATTTGGTAATAACTTTACGAATATCATGTAGATACATGCTTCATATTCGTGACTTTGTCGGTTACTTGTCGATGAAAAAGACACAAAAATATGTTATGAACTTGCTTCATTTTAGTTTTAGTTTGATTTGAATAAATGGAACCACTCGTAACTCAACATGGTACAATATCTGTATTTAAAATTAGAATAAGGCGGTAAAATATCTCGTCAGAACTTAAAAAAAAAAGAATATACGCTATATGAAGTAACGTTTTTTTAAAGATCTGTGTTTTATTGCCATGAGGTCTGATCAAGCAAATTGTTATAACATGTTAATAGTTGAACTGAGTTAACTAGATTTTGTACTATCGCAAATCATAGAATAATAGATATTAACCTAAATAAATAATAGTATATCAAAGTAATATGCCACGGAGAGCACGTTAAGTCATGGCAGTCGTTAGAGGTAGTTGGAGCAAGCCCTAAAACAAAAAGCCGACTGAACTACAGAACTTCGATATCAACTGAGTTGGGAAAAGGCTCGATGGATAATGATATCAAAGGTATTATATTTAAATTACTATGGTTGTATTTTAGATATACATCATCATCTGCCCTTATCCCAATTATTTGGGGTCGGCGCAACAAGTCTTTCTCCTCCACACATCCCTGTCAGACGTCATCTCTTCAGTCACTCCTCTCCTTGTCATGTCCTCTTTCACACATTCCATCCATCTTTTCTTTGGCCTACCTCTACTTCTTAAACCCTCTACAGTCATACTTTGCACCTTTCTTACCACAATGCCTTCCTCTCTTCTCATAACATGTCCATACCATGACAGCCGCTCACTTCTCAATTTTTCGTTGTATTTTAGATATAGGTACATAGATTGTATAAATGATTTCTTGATAGGTTAAATACTATAATCCACAGATTGACATCACAATTAATTATTTTCTATTGAGCTTATCTTTCAGACGACCGAAAGGAAATAGGTAGGAGGTACCAATTTGTTTTTGTAAGTATTTAATGTGTCCAATATCTGTTCTTATCGAGACCTGTTAAGAATGATTTACTGTAAGACTATCTGATATATTATGTTCTCATATATATAATAATAACTGTACTTTTTGCGAGAGTCTATATGGCAAATACGTACGCATTTCACGCAATCACCTGACATTTCAATCTTCTAACTCACTTTCTTCGCATCTATTGTACTAGAGGTACATTGTATATTTATACATACTAGTTATCCCAGCGAACTTTGTATCGCCTCAAATATAAAAAAAAAAAAAAAACCTTCCCTAAACTTCTACGAATATTTTAATATTTCATGCAAATGTGCCTATGTATTATTAATAATAATTGAAAAACGCGACGGACGGACATACAGACAAATTGTCGTATTACATATATAGATAACACTAACAAAAAAGTACCTAAGTACTTACTTAAGTATCATCATAACATTTACCAAGCTTACCTATAAAACAAAGTCGACCGTTTCTTATATAGATTTAAAACTACGCAACGGATTTTGATGCGGTTTTAACAAATGGATAGAGTGGTTCTCGAGAAAGGTTTTCGCATATTATTTGTCAAGCGGGCAAAGCCGCTGGCAGAAAATAAACAGATTGAGTTTAGATTTACAAAATGCATCTTGAAACGTTGTTGTTTGGTTGAACGAATCAATAATATTTTCTAAATCAACATTATTTCATGAATGCACTAATGCAGTAACACATTAGGTAACTTTGTTTTGGTCTTTCATATCAAGATAAACTGTTTAAAATCCTTTAACTACCTTCAACTACCTTTCGTCCCTAGGATCTATCCATCCAAGGGTTGCATGATAGAAATCGTTTAAGCGATAAGGCACAGGTTGTACTGCTGTTATATTAAGTAAGTTCTTATAAACTGATAATGTATGACGTAGAGTAAAGTATAAATTATATAATAAATATGCCAGTATTTTTTGACAAAAAACTGTTGCCATTTTGTAAAAGAGCCCTGAAATATATTATATGATTCGTACTATACGAATCATATACCAGTGTGACCTTCGCTTTCCTTACAAATAATTGGAACACAAGACGGCCATCAATTTTCCGGTTTTCAAGTGTTTCAATGTTTATAGAAAAATATAAGTTTAAAATAAATAAGTACTTAGTTACTTAATGATAATTACGACGCGATGAGCGACGAGCAAAAGATTTAATACTCGTAATCTGATTAGTACATAGGTAAACTAATTTTAAATAAATATTTCAATCTATACCTAAATCCACCTCCTAGATAGGTACTAACTAACCTAAACTAGGCAGGTACATACCTAATGTTTAATAAATCATATAACTTTTCCAGTAAGTAATAATTTTATCATAACCAAAGATAGATGACATTATTAATTTTCTGAAAAAAAAAATGTGGAGCAGCAGCTGGTAAGGTACATAGCTGTTCTAAAAATAAATTATAGAAAAAATAAATAGAATGAGCTAACAGTTTGACAGCACGGTACGCATGCGCGTTAGCTGCCCCCACATCCCGCGCCTCATTGGTCAGTGCCTGGCAAGTTGCCAAAAGCGCGGGAAATTTTCAGCATAGATGAGTTCCTATTGGCTGCCGAAAATGAAACCAAGCACCGCGATATTCAAAAATAGAATTGAGATATGGTTACCAAAATGTCTGGCACACAACACACACAGGGGTGTTAATAAGTAAACATCTATAATTAATTAAACGCTCAAATCAACAATATCTTTTATGCACCTACAATTTCTGTCTGGAGATAATCAACACAGATGTTGAAGAATGTAACACAAATAACGTTTGATAATATTGAAAATCACATTATTTTAAAGTGAATTCGACTGTGACAGGTTAAGATTTTACTTTTAAGTTCAACATAACCGATAAGTTTTATTTCGTAAACACTCCACTGCAACCCGACTTACCGAAACCTCGTTAAAAGGTTTTCAAGGGTGTAAGATCAATGCACCTTGCTTTAAAATTAAAAAAAAAAAACACTTGTATTTTTTCACTGGTTACACTATGGGGCACTGATAGAGCGTGATCGTACTTACATGTCGAGTCGACGCGTGCTGTGGTGCGACTGGCAAGAATCGTGCGGCTTCTCGCGGTGTCGCCTTACCGCCGCGAAAGGAGATGAAGACCGCCGTATCACCCCGCTCCGAGAATACAGCTCATGGGGAAAAACCTTCAGAAATTCAAATTTCGAAGATAATAAAAGGATGCTTTGAAGGAAGTTGCCAGTATCAATTAAGAATGTCATTTGATAAAGAAAATTTGAAAAAGGTGCCTTAGTTGCCAGAAGTACTTGGCAACTTCTGTTTCAAGCGCTGAAATGAAATCCCAGATAGCTTATTCCTCCTAGTTTTTGAGAAAATTAAAGTACCTAATGAATGACCTAAGATCTTAATAGGTATTAATATAGGTAGGTAGGTACCTGTCTCGACATTCTTTTAGTAACCCACCCAATTGACATAGATAAAGGTACCTACCATACGATGACACTCCGAAATGGGTAAAGGTTAACGCTGACATGCCCATTATGGATAATGGGCATGTCAGCGTTAACCTAAGCCTAACCAAAGCCTCGACAAAAATAAAGAAAAAAAAATAATATAACGCTCTCTTTTCGTTACTATCTTTGGTCCCATCTTTATTGGCCAGGAGCCTCGTCTGTTAATCGGCAGGAACACCACCTGCATGAAGGTGACATCTTATTTCAGACCTATAATATGCAGTTGCACCCATTTGTCTTTAACTAGCATATATTAGAGACTGTCATAACCTGTAAAAAAAGTTTAAGTATCTGGGTCAGAGCCAGAAGCCAGAGGCCTCGTTCTATTCAATAAAATGTTCAGATTTGAGTATTCGATCAACTTCCTCTGGTTGCAATCTATTCCTTCGTTAATTATTTCTATATGAATAAAAAGAGAACTCCAAAGAAAAGTAGTCCATTACGTGTGTCGTCTGGCGAAAGTAATAAGTTTTTCGTTATGGGAACTCATAATCGTTCAGTAAGTAACTTCGCGAAAGCCTCCCAGATTTGAGAGCAGTATTCTCGACACAGGGTCTAATCTACGTCTTGTACAGCAGACATCTCTGGTGCGCTGTAAAAAATCGTTTTATCTAATTTAGGTTTCCAAGTTTCCGCAAAGCTAGCCCAATACACCGCTCATCAGTCTATGCCAAGGATTTCTAGATTGTCCTTCATCGGTAATACAGAATACTCATTGCATTCTGAAGATAGGTTATGATTATGATTCGTAAGGGGTCCTATCAAAATCTCCGGGATCCAAGTCATTGTTATCTGCATGCTGTAGGTACACCTGCTGACTGACTGACGGAGGCTTTGAAAATATAGGTACTTACCTAAATCAACTAGTATAAATATACCCAAAAAGTCTGGAAAGAGACAGTATGGTCTTAGGACTCACAGCCTGTCTCGTACTTAGCCAAATAAAAAAAGTTAAAAATATGGCAAAAACTTGCCATATATTTTAGAGTTTTCGAAAGTTGTTTCATAAAATATAAAAAAAAAAAAAGTTTAACATCACTTTAGAGGTCTTTGACCATGCTGAGTTGATTGCAGATGGTCTTGAGTCTCTAACTATTACCGTTCTCGATTTGACCTCGTTTTGACCTTGACCTTGAGATTAGAGGTCAAAGGTCAAGTTCATATTAGAGGTCTTTGACTATGCTGAGTCGTTTGGCGTTTACACTGAGTCTCTAGCTCTTACCGTTCTCGAGTTTAATGTAGTTCACGGACGGACGGACGGACGGACATTACTGTTGTATAAGAGATTTTCGTTTCGAAAACTCTAAAAAGCGGGATATGCAGAAACAGCTATATTTATTCTCATCCCCTTTTACGTTTATAGGTAGCAAGTAGGCAGGTTACGTGGGACTAATGCTGGCTTTTTTTTTTAATTCCGCTGCCCAGGCCCGCGGCCGCTCTCACGTCCGTTGTCGGGCGCCTCTGGTTCACACGCAGAAGGTATTTCCAGTGGCGCCCGGCGGACTTTGACCACTTCTGTGGCCTCTTCGGGGGTTTGATCGGGATGAGAATCCCGCGTGCGTGCTGAGGCAAAGGCCCCGCAGCACGCAACCCAGCCTGCTTCGTTAAGGACGGCGGGTGGCTATCCCGCCATCCTCAGGCCCCGATCATGGAGGTCGATGATCTTGGGCGTAGATCGCGGCGCGGCGCCCTCGCCGCTGACTTCGGAACTCGCCGGGGAGGGTACACTCCATCTCCTTCTCGGCCGCCTCCTCTATGGCTGGCTTGTAGTAAATAAGATTGTCAATTTCATTGAATAGGATGACATCTATTAAGTATGTGAATAATGAAGATTTCATTGAAAATTTAAATATTCCTAAAAGGTACCATCATAATATGCAGACATTTAGGTAAGCGTAATATTATCTTTATAATAATTCTACTGAACGTGTGTATGTAATTGAACTCCTCCTAAACGTCGAGAATGGTTTAGATTCACAATTTGGTTCTTTTTTTTTTTAGCGGACCCTACCGACGTTGTTCTGCAAAAAAAAAGAAAAAAAGAACCAAATTGTGAATCTAAACCATTCTCGAAACCCCTTGAACACACACAAAAAAATACATCAACATCGGTCCAGCCGTTTAGGAGGAGTTCAATTACAACGTCTGTTGGGTTTGCAGGACAACGTCTGTCGGGTCCGCTAGTAAAGGTATACTCGTAATTAAATTGTAACCACAACAATACCTTGTAATAAATTCGTCATGGTTTGATAACGTACTCGTTACTAACTAATAATGGCGTATTGGTGTTCCATTTTCAATTTATTTATATTTATTAAACGAGGTTAATACTTAGATTACTTCACAGAGCAACAAAAAGAGTACTTACTTCAAATTTTTGCTTTAATTAAATAATTTTCGGGTGTTGTCGGGTACACCCTACACCCGACGTTTTTTTCTTTTCTTTTTTTTGCTAATTTTTAATTGTTTCCGATCTCGTATTACCTATTCCTCCACCGGGCGCCACTGGAAATACCTTCTGCGTATGAACCAGAGATGCCCGGCAACGGACGTTAGAGCGGCCGCGACCTTGGGCCATTGGGAATTTAAAAAATAATGTATGCAACCTCTTTTTGTTACTCTGTCAAATAATCTAAGTATTAACCTCGTTTAATAAAAATAAATAAATTGAAAATGGAACACCAATAATACATACCTACAGGTATTAAACGCTTCTGTCTAACCCTTCGGGGATAAATACGTGATTTCAAGTTGTGTATTATAAAAAAATATAATAGTGACATTACACGAATTATACTCATAAGTTCATAACCATAAACTATAATGACCATATTGAATCACAGAAATGTAAAAGAATAACCATAAATGACGTAAAAAAAATACAAGGAATAGTGACAGATAATAAATTTTTGAATTTCGAAAAACATCGATGTGAACGTGTCGATGAGTCAGTGTGCGTGTCATTTTGTGTAAACAGCTGACCTACTTACCTCACAACACATACCTACACAAGGTTGTGTATCACCATGTGAACATATAACACTTAGCACAGTCAGGCGTCTATGTGTAATAATTATGGTAATACGGTCTGCAGAACTTCGATATCGCCCATGGGTTGTGAAGGTCCGATGGCAGTCGCTTCACGTAAAATGTCGAAGTTCAGCCAAATCGCAGTTAGACTGAAAAGCCGATACCAACTGCGTTGGGAAAAGGCTCGGTGGATGATGACAGTCAGCGTCTAGTCATAATATTGTTACATTTAAAAACAAATAACACTTACATCCAGTATTGATAAGTTTAGGTTTTTGACCAAAACCCTTGTTTTTCTGAGGTTTAGGATTCTTATATTTCTTAGGATATTATGTTGGTCTCCAGTGTTTGATAAAAACCTGATTTTACCATAAAACTGCGACATAATAGGTAGGTCTTAACTATATCTCTACCTATACATTTTTAGTCCGAGACGCCCAGAACTTTAATTTTTTCTTTTATTGGAATAATAATAATAATTTATTTCGTAAATATTGTACAATAATATAAAAATTTACATAGTCTTAATTTTTCTTTTTTGGCGATACAAAGTTCGTCGGGATAATAAGTTCATATTATACTCGTATAATAAGAACTAGTACAATGCCAAAGTGGCTCAATATTGGTAACTACAAGTATATTAGGTATGTCTTTATTAATCAACTTATCACTAATTATTTTAAAACAGAAATTAAATCCTCTGTGTCATCGTAGGACATCCCTTGGAGGGCATTCTTTACTACATGCTTATAACGAGCATAATTTAGAGGATAAATATTTGTTGTCGCGTTTATCTTATTGTACAAGAGAGGTCCTAAGAACAAATAAAATTTGCCTGTGTATTCGTGTCTTATCGCAGTTCTTTCAGTGCAAACAATATCTTTCCGTCCGATTATTCCCGTTTGCCCCACCAGGCTTTGTCCCACCAGTGGGACGAAAGGGACTTCTATAAATTCATTCAGGTCTTTTGTTAAATACTTCAGTGCTGTAGGGAAGTGATGCGTGTTGTTTTAGTACTGTGCTGAGTATGAATAACTGGCGGACTGTTAATACTTCACAGGATTTGTATAGGAGGTTAGTGGGAAATAGGAAAGAGCGGAACGTTGATACCTTAAGGATTGCTCTCTGAGCTGGCTCGACGGGCGACGGCTCGACGCCCCATGACGTTATGCAATATGTTAATATTGATTGACAAAGTGCATAGTAGACTTGTTTAATCACCTTTGAGTCACCTATATATCTTATTTTTTTGAAGACAAATATCAGCTTGCGCATTCGCTTAATTAGTACTTCGCTATGTTTTTTTAACGAAAGCGTCTCATCTATTATGATACCCAGGTATTTTATAGTATCTGTTATGGCTATAACTGGGCAAGTCCACGTGTTATCTTTATTATCAGGTTCCCTACAATAGTGAGCGTTCAGTGAGGGATGTAGCTGGGTTGTAGTCGGTCTCTTGCGCATCGAGAATGATACGTATTTGGATTTATCTGCATTTAATGTAAGTAAATTGTATTGGAGCCATTTATTTACGATGTTAAATCCTCGCTGAGCACGCCCGTACGCTTCTGACTCTGATTCAGCAGAAAAAAGGAGGGCAGTGTCGTCCGCGTATGATATTACCGTGCCGTACTCGAGATTTATGTTACATAGTTCATTTATATAAATTAAGAACAAAGTACTTCCTAATACGCTTCCCTCGGGAATGCCGAACGAGGTGTTCTCGAGATCTTCACTGAAAATATTACAGATCTTTATACATTGAGTACGCTCAAGTAGCTTTTGAGGAGGACAAAATTGTGCGCCTCTTATTCCCATGTTGTCAAGCTTTGTCAACAGCTTAGGAATAAAGACCGCGTCATAAGCTTTGGCAAGGTCCAGGAAGATTCCTACTGGGTAGTTACCCTTGTCAAGCTCTTAATTGTGCTATGTAATCCGTCAGACGATGCACCGCATCGGCCGTAGACCTATTAGCTCTAAAACCAAACTGGGTATTTGCTAAAAGCGAATTGTCCTCTAAATATTTCGTCAACCTGTAGTTAATAATTTTCTCAAGTATTTTTGATATCGCAGGGAGTATGGAAATAGGTCTGTAATTTGTTACCTGGTCTTTTGCTCCAGTCTTGTATACAGGGACAACAACAGCTTTTTAAGGCACTTAGGGAAAATATCCGAAAATAGCGGCTGGCACGTAAGATGTTGTTGCCTTTCATCAACCTTTCATCGTAAGGCAACAAGTTTAAATTTTTTTTGTTTTCATGATTACAATATTGCTGCTACTTTTTATTAAATTCATTCGGCTATTTCGGACATAACCCATTATAATTGTGCCCGGTGACGGCAATAGGCTTGCCCCCTGTTACGTGGGACTAAAAATACTGTCCGCGGCCGCCGATACGTGGGATTGCCATCAGGCTCCTCAAGAAGAATTGCCAGTGGCGCCCGGCCGGTCTACCTCTATACATTAGCAAAGCTAGCTTATGTAGATATGTACATCATCATTCACCGAGCCTTTTCGCAACTCAGATGGGGTCGGCTTTCCAGTCTAACTGCGATTCGGCTGAACATCAATATTTTCCGTGAAGCGACTGCCATCTGACCTCCACAACCCATGGGCGATATCGAAGTTCTGTAGTTAGACCGGTCGGATTTTTGATTTAGGGCTCCAACTACCCCTAACGACTACCATAGACGTTTGTATGACAACCGCCCGACGGCTTAACGTGCTCTCCGAGGCACGGAGGGGTCTCAGTGTCTTAAGAAATGGTCACCCATCGTAATCTAGTCTAAGTGGTAGTACTCGTAGGTATACCTACTTAAAGTAAAGAAGTACCTAATGTCCTCTTGATGAATGTTAGACAAGTAACTTTGACACTATTTTTTTAATTAATTCGACAAGGTTGACTTTATCAACATCCAATGTACTTACTTATTAAGCGTCATGCCTAATGTCACTAAGTTTTCTTTAAAATTTGTCTACGTTAGGAGTACATACTATGAATGTAGATACATTTGCCCTTACACGACACCAGTGTAAAATTATCCTGACTGACTGTGTTAGAGAATTCCAATAGAATATCGATTTTCATTACTTTTCGTTACTTTCATTTAGCATAAACATCAATTCCTTACTGTACTTGATCTAAGAGTATTACATACTGTAGTACTTGTAATATTGTACATACAATTGTTTGTTTCCTGAATAAAATAAAATAACATTACCCCGAATTCAAATGATTAAAGGACAATACCGTTTTTTTATCACAAATTTTTTAATTATATTAAGGTAATGTAAATAACCTAATTAAGATAGCGATAATCAACCGTTGCGACAGCACCCTGTGAATAAGAACCTCTTTACACTTAATTAACCTCTTTACCTACATACATTATTTTATAAAGTAATTCATGTTTTTTTGCTAACAGGTAGACAAAAGACACCGCCAAATATATTTGTAGAATCATAGTCATAACATTGTATAAAACAAAGTCGTCCGTTCCCTGTATAGGTCTTTAAAACTACGTAACGGATTTTGATGCGGTTTTCACCAATGGATAGAGTAGTTGTCGAGGAAGGTTTTTGTGTATGCAATTTGTCACCTCTAGTTCGTAATAAACGATCTAGGCGTACCTATCTGCTGATAGTAGCAGACTGCTAGAGGTGGATATGGATGCTAGGTGGTGGATGTTTATTAGGAATGCTGTAGGTAGATTACACTAATCACGATGTCTCCAAACCAAACTTAACAGACATACCTCCTTGTTTGCTTGTATTCGAAGACACATATTCCATCCATTCATCAAGGAAACCTTAAATTTACTGATATATTTATAATCTCTTCGTTCGACATAACAATCTTCGTAATTTTATATGCGTGAAGTTTCATAAATTCAATAAATAACTACAAAGATTTAAAATTTTGTTTTGTTTTATAAATGAGACCTTTGAACGCATATTATGGCACTCAAAGGACTACCTACCGGTGATTTTAGTAGTTTATACATCGGGCCAGCTCGGCGGGATGTGCCGTGCGGTGTTCCGCAGGGGTCGGTACTGGGACCGCTTCTGTAGAACATCGGCTACGACTGGGTGCTGCGGGGTGCGTTGCCTGAGGGCGGGCGTCGCGGTCGGCGTGACGTGCTGCGCCGACGATACCCTCGTCACGGCGCGGGGTGCAACGCATCAGGAGGCAGCACTCAGGGTCTCGACGGGTGTTGCTCAAATCGTGGGTCGGATACGGCAGCTGGAACTGGAGGTGGTCCTGCACAAGTCCGAGGTTCTCTGTTTTCACGGACCTCGGAACGGTCCACCTGAAGGTTCCAGTATAAATGTAGGACGCGTTAGCATCGGCATCAAGCCCTCGATGAAGTACCTAGGGATCGTACTTGATAGCCGATGGAACTTCGGACCACATTCCGAAGTTTGGTCCCCAAAGTGACGGGGGCATCAGTCGCACTTTCGCGACTCATGCCCAACCTAAAGGGACCCAACGACTCCTGCAGGAGACTGTACCTAGGGATCGTGCGGAGTATGGCCTTATATACGGGGCTCCCGTATGGGCGGATAGATTGGCGGTCAGGGTGAACGTGACTCTGTTAAACAGACCACTGCGAACCTTGGCCGTCAAAACCAAACGGGGGTACCGCACGATCTCCGGAGTGGCTGCATGTCTCCTAGCCGGGACCCCTCCATGGGACCTGGAAGCGAGAGCCCTTGCGTCATTGTTTCAATGGTATAAGGAGGCGCTGGAGAGGGACCACAGGCCTGCGACTCGAGAAATCGAGGAACAGCGGTCCCAACTCTGCCAGGATCTCATGGAGACTTGGAGGGTGCAACATGAGCAACCAAAGTGGGGAACTACCGTCGACGAGTCGCTGTAGAGGCGGCATGGTGACCTCACGTATTGTGCGACGCAGATCGTTACCGCGGCATGGATGCTTCGGTAGCTATCTGTTTCGCATCCATCGTGAGGTCACACCCCGGTGTCAACACTGCGAGGTTTCCGACGACGACACCGCACTCCACACGTTAGTGGAGTGCTCAGCGTGGGCGAGTCAGCGCCGGGACCTCGTAGTGGGTCTGGGCGTGGATATCCTCTCGCTGGAAACCATGCTCCAAGCCATGGTCTCCAGCGCGAGTAGGTGGAACGCGGCTGTGTCCTTCTGCGAGCAAGTCATGCTCGCGAAGGGGGCGGCCGAGAGGGAGATGGAGCTTACCCTCCCCGCCGAGTTCCGTAGTCAGCGGCGAGGGCGCCGCAGACTCATCTACGCCCAAGACCATCGACCTCCATGATCGGGGCCTGAGGACGGCGGGATCGCCACCCGCCGTCCTTATAGAAGCAGGGTAGAAGGAAGATTCACTCACTGACGCGGGATTCTCATCCCGACCAAACCCCCGCAGAGACCACAGAGGTGGTCAAAGTCCGCCGGGGGCCACTGGAAATACCTGCTTGTAACCAGAGACGCCCGGCAACTGACGATAGAGCGGCCGCGGCCCTGGGCGGCGGGATAAAAAAAAAAGTAGTTTATACAAGTGGCTTATTCGACGAAATAGCGCCACGAACAAATAACTCATCGATTAATGACCATGCGATGATTGGGCGATGTAGAAATAGGGCTTTGCAAAATTTCTTTTGAAAATGAGGGCGATAGTAAAGTACTTACAGCATCGACTATTAACATTTTTAAGATTCACAAAGCGATGGCACCGGCCCTTTTTTAAGGGATTCCGTAATTACTAAGGCTCCTCTGTCCGTCCGTCTGTCACCAGGCTGTATCTAATGAACCGTGTTATTTAGACAGTTGAAATTTTTACACAATCATGATGTAAGTACTCGTATTTCTATTGCCGCTATAACAATAAAATACTAAAAAACCAGAATAAAATAAATATTTAAGGGGCATACAATCGATTTTTTACGGAACCCTTTATGCGGGAGTCCGACTCGCACTTGGCCGGGTTTGTTTATATAAAATATAGTTTTCACGACATACTTTCCATTTATCCGAAAACGCGAGACGCAACACAAACTATTTTCATGTGACCTATAAATATTTTGCCGCAATTATGTATGTACTGTAACACGTCTGAATTTATAGCAAAATAATTTGCATTGTGGTCCGTGAATCTCATAGGAATGCAATTTTATTTAACGAGGTATCTACTTGATTCCGAGACGCCCAAGACTGTAATTGGCTATGCCACAGCGGCTGGCACGTAAGATTTTGTTGCCTTTCATCAACATTTCATCGCAAGGCAACGGGTTTCAAATATAGTTTTCAAATTTATAATATAGCTGCTTATTTTATTAAATTTATTCGGCCATTTTTGACATAACCCACTTTCTAGAGTGCCCGGTGACGGCAATAGGCTTGCCCCCTATTACGTGGGACTCAAAATACTGGCAAATTGTGGCTGTGGCGTGATATGTGTGTGTGTGTGTGTGTAGGTATCTATCTACAATGTACCTACAACACATTGTAGATAGGTAGGTACTACCAAATTCAGTCACCGACGCGGGATAAATTTGGAGTCATATTGTCTGGTTATTATTATAACCCTATTTTGTTCGTCTACTGGGACAATATGATATGAACAATAAATGGTCTATTTTGAGCCATCGGAGTGAGGTCAATACCCAGGACATGCCAGGAATACAATACAATAATTGCGTTGGTAAATCACCACGGTTAAGGCAGTAGTGGACAGGCATTAGGTGCTTAGCCTTTTTATTCTAATCGCTGGTGTCGTTATCGCGTGGCCAACATCATGCCCTGGGACTGCCAGGGATATTTGACCGAGCGAGCGAAGCGTCGTCTATGTCTCAGTAGTACGGTTGTTTTGTCCGGTCCCAGACTATTACTGAGCTCTTTTTTGTCTCATTATTTCGGTTATGACGTCTAACCGAACTAATGTGACTAAAAGGGCTCAGTAGGAAGTAAATCAAAATTACACAAAGAGAAACGAAACGAAACGAAATATTTTATTAAATAGTAAAGAATTGGAACCAAAATCATTGTCTTTGTAAAAAAAATACATAACATAACAACGGGTTCTTTTACTTCACTTCTTACACAAATTAAAATGCAATATACGAGTACGATGCGATTTTGTATAAATATGTATTCCAGTTACCATTCCTAACCTAGGTACAAAGGTTCTATCCTTTGTTGCCCGTGGTAGTACTGGTAGTACCACGGGCCTACTAGACTACTATAGTGACCTACTAGTAACCTACTAGACTGCTTGGTAGCTATAGGAAGAAAAAAATTCCCTTGGTACCGTAAAACGGGGTGAATAGAATTCACGGGGTGAATAGAAAAATTCTTGGGAATTTTGTTTTAAGCCTGTACTAAAGCCAATTCTACAAAACTGATGGATTTTAGATCTTTTTTACATTTAGCAACATTTTTATTGCAAGCTGGCAATATTCAATTCACCTGAAATTAGCAACGGTTTAACAAATTATAGTGTCAAATAGTAGGTACCCGTATTTCCAGAGTGAATTTGTGTGTTTTAAACTTTCGTCTAAAAACTTGTTTCAGTTCGGTTAGTCGGTAAACTTTAGCTCATGTTATTGTTTGGTCAATTGTGCGTAAATTCCAAAGGTAAGTTATTCAAATATGTTCATGTTTTGTGCAAATTCATATAAAAAATATTTATGCCTCGATTTTTCATAATTCCGAGGTGAATAGATACGGCTGAGGGGTGATTAGAAACGTAGTAGGGGGTGAATGGAAACGACAAAGGGGTGAATAGAAACGCGAAGGAGTTGAATAGAAACAGGAAAGGGGTCAATAGAAATATTTTTGGTAGGGCTGTCACCTTTTTACATGACTTCTAAAATGATTTAATGGCCTGTATAACACGTAGATGTTAAGGCTATTCATTTTAAATATCGGAATTTGTTTTAAAATATACTTAGTCAATTTATTTTAATTATTTAGTAGGTTCAATGAAATTACATAATTAACATAAAATATTTTGACAACCCTATCACTTTTCTCTATTAACCCCATACGTCGTATCTATTGACCTCGTATTCCGGGCAAATAGAAATTGACCAGTTTTTTGTCTTTTTCTCCTAAGTAGATAATAATTTGCCATTAAAATTGTAATTAGTTTGTAAAACAACATAAGACTCCCACAATGAAAGCACCTTTATTGCCCTAAACTTAGAATTTATATTACTAAAGTCGGTTTGAAAGGTCGAATTGTTTCTATTCACCCCGTTTTACGGTACTACTTTAATGTTTTGGTTTTATAACCCTTTAAATTATTATTATTTTATGACTTTATATTATGGTCAGTCTCTCTAATCTTGAAGGCTGTTATGTTGTTATGTATTCCTGGTACATTTGAGGTGTGTGTCTTTTATAATGGACAATCATTTTCATCTGTACTCGGTGCACCTGTAATAAATTCCCGTCGTACTACCAGTAGTACCACGGGCAACAAATGGGTTTCCCTTTGTTGATATTTGCTTTGTTTTGAGATGCAATTTACAATTTTGAAGGAAATTTTTCCGGTCAATATCCAGATACTATTTGTAACTAATAAAAAGTTGTTTTTTTTTTCCACGGAATCCCAACACTAACCGAACTACAGAGAAAGGCTCAATAGTTCCGTTAGACGTCATAACCGAAATAATGAGAAAAAAAAAGGTCTCAGTAGTCCGGGACCGGACTAACGGACAAAACAACCGTACTACTGAGACAAGAGGGAAGCGTCTATATTTCGGGATTGGACAATTTTGCTTTGGTCTGTTTTTATCTGACCTTTACGAAACTTAGCACAAGTGTTCCTTGATTTACTTACGAGAACTTAATAAAATTTTTTCGTCGTGAGCTTTTTTGGATTAAGGGGAAAATGGAGTAAATATGGTCAAATAACGTTTTAATGTTTTTCAGGGCTAGCGGTACCCTTTATTATCCGATCTTCACAAAACTTGTCACAAGTATTCCTTTACTGGAAACAATATTTTTAGTGGAGTTTTTTTATTGCGGAGAAGGGAGGGGGATCCCAAAAAATGATTTTAATGTTCGCGAAGTCTACTGAAATGAAATGAAATGATTTATGAAATGAAATGATTTATTTATTTGTATAGGTCACTAAATGGCTCTTACAAACGTCAGTAAGTACTTAAAATAAAAAATGTCATTGCTTCTATATTTACATGTACTGCCAGATTCGCAAAGCAATAAGTAGAACCGAGAGAAAGAACCTGGCAATAAAACTCTCGGTCACTCTTTTCAAATAATTGACTCATTTACACATTTTCTTAAGACTAAATGTGGACGAATGTACATTGGTCTCGTATCAAAATCAAAAAGAGTGTATTATTATACACTCTGACAACAAAAAAAATTATAGTCGCCTAAGTACAAAATATGCTACAATGACGGCATTTTAGGAGGCGCCTGCACCATGCTTAAGCCAGACACTTTTATCATTAAGGTAATCAACTGTCTTATAATATGCTTTTTGACATAAAGTGGTCTTTATAAAGGTTTTAAATATATTGTCGGGCATACAAAGGACCGATTCAGGCAATTTATTATTAAAGCGTATACCTTCCCCCTTGAAAGAATGGCTAACCTTGCTAAGCCGATAACACGGAGGGAGTAATTTATTTTTATTACGTAGATTTCTGTCTGTAACGTCACTTACTTGTATAGCTAGATATATTTTTCCTGACATACAGTATGTTATCAAATATATATTGGGAAGCTACAGTTAAAATATTAATATCTTTAAATCGCTCCCTAGGACAATCTCTTTTACCTAAACAATAAAGGGCACGGACTGCCCTCTTTTGTAATATAAAAATTGTTTCTATATCTGCTGCATTTCCCAAAGTAGTATTCCATAGGACATCAAGCTATGGAAGTAACCAAAGTAAACTAGCCTAGCAGTAGCTACATCTGTCAACTGCCTAATCCGTCTCACAGCATATGCAGCAGAGCTAAGCTTATTAGCTAAAATGGTTATTGTAATTAGAATCATTTTAGCTATTGTAATTTAGAATCTATTGTTATTCCTAAAAAGGTAGTGTTATTTACAAATTCTAACCTTTGCCTACCCAGCACGACATGGACGTTTGCTTGTCTGACATTGGGCATTGTAAATTTAACGCATTTGGTCTTTTCTGCTTTCAACAATAGGTTGTTTGTAGAAAACCAATTTGAAATATCATTTAAAATATTATTAATATTATTCGCATCTGTACTATACCGATTTGCTTTGAATATAAGTGATGTATCATCCGCGAACATTACTATGCCAGCTTGTGCCTCGATCATGCAAGGCAAGTCATTAACATAAACCAAGAACAGAAAAGGCCCTAGAATTGATCCCTGAGGTACGCCTATTTTGACGTTAGTTCCGTTTGACTTAACGTTGTTCACATGAACAGTCAGCAGCCTATCTGTCAGGTAAGATCCTAATAGTTCTAAGGATTTTTTGTCAAAACCATACCGACGTAACTTTAGCAAAAGTGTCTGATGGTCAACACAATCAAATGCTTTAGACAGATCGCAGAATACCCCAATGGCATCCTGCGATCCCTCCCATGCGTCGTAAATCAAGCTAACAAGGGTTACTCCCGCATCGGTGGTAGATTTTCCGCGAGTAAAGCCAAATTGCTGGCTGTGGAAAAGATTGTTGGTCGTGAAGTGGACTTGCATTTGATTTAGCATCACTCTCTCAAACACCTTACTCAGAGCTGGCAAAATAGAAATGGGGCGGTAGTTACCAAGTTCTGACTTTAGATCCCTTCTTAAATAATGGTATTAGTCTATTATTTGCTTGTTGTTCGCTGATGATTTAAAATTAATTCTTGACATAAGGCATGACTCGGATCATGGCTTACTGCAGGAGGACATAAATAATATTTTAGAGTGGAGTCGGGAGAACAAGTTATATTTTAATGTGACCAAATGTTCAGTGTTGACATTTAGCCGCGCGCGCAATCCGATACATCATCAATATCATATGAACGGAACGCTTCTACAGCGTGTATCTGAGATAAGGGATTTAGGCGTGCGATTTACGGCTGATGTAAACTTTCGGAGCCATATTATGGAGATTTGTAAGAAAGCGTTTCGGAATTTAGGAATGGTATTAAGGCTGGCAAATCAATTCACGAACATCGGTGCTCTAAGGGCGTTATACGATTCGCTTGTTAGGAGTAATTTAGAATGCAACGCTGTAATATGGTCACCGCATGAAGAGAAGTATAAATTGATGCTGGAACGAATCCAAAACAAATTCATAAGATTTGTGTACTTGAGGCAGTGTGGCGTATATCCTGGTTATCCTCTGCTGTATCCCACACTGTTTTTGCTGGGGATGGCAGGATATTATAGGCTGGAGATCAGACGAGAAGTGGCTTTCGCTATCTATTTATTTAAAATTCTTTGTGGTAAGATACACAACCCTGATGTCCTTGGGACAGTAGGGTTGTGTGTTCCGGATGATTTCGTGGGACGTAGGCGCCGGCCGCCACTGCTTTATGTCCCACACGCGCGCACCAACCTTTTGTATCAGGCACCTCTGACGCGAGCACTGCGTGCGCTCAATATGGTGTCAGAACATATAGATCTGTTTGATTGTAACCTGAATGAGTTCACGAGGGCTGCTTATTTAGTATTGGCTGCTTAAGTTCCTTGGTAGCAGTAGATAAATATAATTTGTAATGTTGTTAAGTGTCAGTATGGGTAATGGGTAGCGTGTGTTTGTCTTATTTTAATTGCTTATTTTATTTTGGTTGTTAAATGTGTTACTTGTTTTTTAGTGTGTTAGCGATGTATTATTATTATTTTGTTTTATAGTGTGTAAATAGATGTAATAGGTAACTGCACTATCGTATTAGGTATCACCTGTAATGGTAGTAGTAGGTTGTAAATAAATAAATAAATAAATAAATTATTTTTCATTAGGTTAGGGAATATACCTTCATCTACACATTCATTAAAAATTAGTGCCAAGTCAGGTGCAATGATATCAATTACATTACTTATTAAGCTAACTGATATGCCCCAGTGATCCTCAGACTTTTTAATTTTGAGATCTTTAAATGCTTTCAAGATGTCACTGGGGTCTATATATTTGAAGTTAAATTTAGATGAAGAACCAATATTACTTTCGAGAAGGTCACAGCACTGTGGGCACATGAATTAACAGAAGAAGTGACTTTAAATGGAATGTTGGTAAAATAATCTTCAAATGCATTTACAATACCTTTCAGAGAGGTTATATTTTTGTTTTCTAATTTAATTTTAGTAACAGTATCCCTCACTTTACATTTACCTGACTCTTTGTTTATAACTTTCCATGTTTCTTTTATTTTGTTAGAAGCCTCAATTATTTTCCTTTTGATGTGAATGGATTTAGCCTGTCTACATACTTTTTTGAATACTTTGGAGTAATTCCTGTGTAATCCTATTCCTGGAGTGATACTGTTCGACCATAGGGCGAGGATACTTATTAGTATACTTACTTATCACACATTTAGATTTCATTCATATTAGATACCTACCTACATATAACACGATCTGTAGTTACGTACATCCAAATACACACAGTAATAAAAAGTTTATTTTAAGCGTACCTAGTCCGCGCACGCGCCGTCAATCAGAAATAGCATTATGCTCCATCACTTTCACTCTTACGAGCAGGAAATAAAGGCAAGAGGTTCATGATACTCGTTCTTTTTGTTTTTTTAGCCCATATTTATAGTTCGTTATTCAAACAATTTACTGTAAAGAATGCAAATTAAATGTAATGAATGAGTTAATATGAAAGGAAAATATTACCTTCACTATGTGAATTTATTTGGAAAATGTTTTACGTGAGAAGAAAAATTTAATAGATAATGCCTATACATACTTATTGAATTTTATAATTTGTTTAAAACAATCGGGCGGCCGCGGCTTAGCCCGCGTGAAATAGTATTAAGAACAGCCTAAAACCTTCCTCGAGAACCCCTCTATCTATTGATGAAAACAACATGAAAATCGGTGCAGTAGATTTTGAGTTTATCGCGAACAGACAGACAAACAAAGTCCTTTGCCGCGTCTGTCTGTCTGTTTTATAAACTCAAAATCTACTACACCGATTTTCATGCTGCTTTCACTAATTAATAGAGTGGTTATCGGGTAAGATTTTGGTAGGTACCTATATAACATATTACGGGAGAAGCCGTGGACGTCCGCTAGTAAGTATATCATGTAGTGATAGTCGAACATCAAAGATACCTAACGCCATCTAGTCTCAAACTAGGCAAAGCTTTGGCTATGAGAAGATTGTTGAAAAATACAAATACATACTAAAACCAGGCCTATGTAAAGAATGTGCTTTAATTGCCGTCAGAGTGCAAGTTCTGTAAATGTAAGCACAGAATAGGGAATAGTACTTACATACAGAACTTGCACTCCGACGTTAATTAAATTTTTTTGCACATTTTTTTGTTTAACAATGTTTACATAATTCGAACGTTAGGGTTGACAGGAAAGTATCAGCATAATTTGACCAATAATTATGACGTTAATGCCTCAATATCAACTCTATGGTCAATGCCGTATCACAAACAAGAGACAACCCTTACTGACTTACAACTTCAAGTTGTCACTGACGTCACGTATTTCTTGCGATTGTTAGGCGAGTGAAATAGGCCTGGTGTAAGTACTATTCCCTATTCTGTGCTATAACCTAAGCATATAGCTTGAGGGACTAGGTAAATATGTTTGTGATTCACCCCGGCTTTACATGGGTAAAACAGTAGAACCTCGCGAGCACAAAGTAGGATCTTAGATCAAGTCAAGAGCATGCAGCCAGTGATGAGAATGGCTTCGATCAACTTCTCGTCCAGAAAATCTCGTTCCTCAGAACTATGGTTTCGACCTTGACCCAGATCATAAGTACAAACAAGTACAAATGAACCATTCGTTACTCTATTAGTCTATGAATCATAGACTCACCTAAAGTATCTACCTATTTAACAAAAGATTACTTACCATGTGTTACATGCAGATGGTCGGTAAATAACTGTACACAGTTGAACCACATTTAGCAATGTCTAGATACAAACATATGTTCGGTTAAACAGTCTGTAAGTACCTAGTTATATAAATAAGCACTTAACTTACTAGGTCCTTGATGTGAAAGCGTACCTACCTATTATCTCCTTTATTACTTTTGACTACCTCGGTGGTGTAGTCGTTTGAACGTACCCACTTCCTGACATTGTTAAAGTAACATCGGTCCTGGCTATTAGAATTTAATTTCAGATGATTAAGTTTAAAAAGATCTTTTTAATGAATCTTTGTAGGTAGATGTTTTTTGTTAATTCCGCGGCCTAAGTCCTAGTTATGTCCATTCCCGAGCGCCTCTGCTGGTTAGCACTAGGAACTATACTAGGAAGAATTTCCAATGGAGCCTGAATTTCCTGTTGCGCCTGGTGTAGGTAGGTTTAACCTAAATATGGTAGGTAAGTTCCTACCTATAGCTATATACATATTATTTGTTTGTGTAAATTCTTCCACTTTCGAACTTCATTATTTATTAATAACAGCACAATATTATATTTATTGTTGGCGCCAAATTAATGACGCGATGGTCGCCGTCACGTCGCCGACCTCCGTCTTCAAGCTACAGGCCGTCGAGTTGCCAACAAGACAACATAATTTCCTGCCATATATGGTACTCGCAGACCCTGGTTGCGTTTTCACAACCTCTATTATATTATATGTTAAAAACAAATGAATTGTGGTTAAGTACAAAGTATCTTTAACTGGTCTTGGTGCTGGATGTACCCAGTGTTGTATAGGTACTACAAGAAACCTCAAATATCTACGTCTTGCTTTACTTATTTATTTTATTAGTAAGTATCCCGTTAGGAATACTGCAGGTGTACTGTGGATAATGGTATATATGTCGGGGGTATCCATGAAGGAGTAGGTCGCTGTGTAAAGCCCCTCTATTTTACAGAGCCAAGCGAGTGTCTTGCTAAGTCTGTGGGTTTTACACACCGAAATTTTGCCATTTTGATAGTTCGGGCAGCCTGTTAACCCCACATACACCTATTTACGACAAACAGCGGGAAACCAATAAAAATAAATCTTTTATGCAACATGTCCAAGCATCGCCATTTATTTGCCATTCCACATCTTAAAATAAGTCCATTTATGTAATAGCAATATTAAAACCATAAACTGAAGAATCTATAGCGGCAATGAAACGCCGTATTTGGAGCGAGTTTTTCTGCGAGTGAGTCACCAAGTCACAACTCGGTCAACAAGTTGAGTATTTACTG
Organism: Nudaria mundana; assembly: GCA_963556515.1. Lineage (NCBI taxonomy): Eukaryota > Metazoa > Arthropoda > Insecta > Lepidoptera > Erebidae > Nudaria > Nudaria mundana. The sequence continues at coordinate 5,603,368 of OY748300.1, forward strand.
GTTTGTATGACATTTAATATAATAAATACATAATAATACGTAAACATGAGTTGCAGTGATTTTTATAACCGTTGCACTCATTTAAAACACTGCAACATAGGTACTTACGTGCGTATCGTAAGTACCTAAGACTTGTTATTTAATACAGTCAATACTAACTTAAAATATGACTGATGAAATGTGAACGTAAAGGCCTCTTTTTTTTCTTTTTAGACATTTTCACACGTCATCTAACCCAAATTAGGCTAATTTTAAGCTTGTGCTATGGTATCTAAACGACTGATAAACATACCTACTTATATATTTCTTAATACACACTATATATTTCTTAATACGAGGGTGGATTGAAAAGTAGTCGGCCTAACACTGATCCATTTAGTTCTAAAAATTAAATCTACCTACATTGTTTAGTTCAGTTCAGACCTGTTAATAGTGTGAAGTTTGAAACGTGTGCGATAATTAGTTTTAATTTTATATATTTAATAACAAAGCAATCTGACATCATTTCCGCAAATGGAGCAAATCGAGCAGCGTGCCGTCATTAAGTACCTCCATAAGAAGGGGCTTTCATCAAAACCCATCCATGATGATATGGTCAGTACATTAGGGGATTGCGCTCTTTCATATTCATCCGTCAAAAAATGGATAGCAGAATTCAAGCGTGGTAGAGAGAGTGTGAAAGACGAACCCCGCTCTGGAAGGCCTTCGACGTCCACTACTGACGAAAATGTAAAAAAAATACTCGACTTAATTATGGGAGACGCAGATTGAAAATTAGAGAGATAGCCGAGATTATAGGCATCTCTTATGAACGTACGCAAAATATAATAGTCAACGTGTTGGTTTCCACAAGGTGTCTCCGAGGTGGGTTCCGCGACTGCTTTCAGTTGAGCAAAAAAGATGCGATTGACTATTGCACGCGACTGTTTGGAGTTATTTGAAGCTGATGAATGTGATTTTTTGAATCGTTTTGTTACTATGGACAAAACATGGGTTCATTACTGTACACCGGAAACAAAACAACAATCAAAACAGTGGAAAAGACCTGGTTCACCACCCCCAAAAAAGGCTAAGTCGATTTTGTCGGCAAGTAAGGTGATGGCTTCAGTATTCTGGGACCCGAAGGGTGTGATTATGGTTAATTATCTTGAAAGGGGTCAGACTATAAACTCTGATTATTACTGCACCTTACTACGTCGTTTACGAGAGGAAATAAAAGAAAAACGTCCATGAATGATCAGAAGAAAAGTCCTGTTTCATCAAGATTACGCTAGTGTTCACACGTCTGTCCAATACTTGGCAGAAATTCACAACTGTTACCGCATCCAACTTATTCACGATCTGGCACCGTCAGACTATTTTCTGTTCCCTAACCTAAAAAAGCACTTGGGAGGTCAAAGATTTTTGACAAATGACGAGGTCAAAGCAGCAGTAGACGTATATTTTGACTCTAAGGAAGAATCATTTATTTTCAACGGGCTAAATGCTTGGAAGGGAAGATGGCAAAAGTGCGTTGAACTTGATGGTGATTACGGTGAAAAATAAAAAAATATTTCATTTATTATGTATTTATTTTCTTGGTTAGGCCGATTACTTTTCAATCCACCCTCGTATATACTTAGAAAACACCCAAACTCCGAAACAAACATTTGTGGATCTCACAAATATTGGATTCGACCTGGGGATCGAACCCTAGAAATCGGCGGCGGTGTCCAAATCTGTTCTAGTTCTGTCAAAAAAAGATATTACATACCACTAAATAGAATCTCGAACCATTCAAAATATATGTATTTCTATACTTTTTATACTAATATTATAGAGGAAAGATTTGGTTGTTTGTTTGAACCGAATAGGCGTAACTACTGATCCGATACGGAAATAATGATCCTGAAATTTTTTTCACTGATATGTAGCTACATTATCCCTAAGTAACATAGGCTACTCAGTAGAACTAGTGGAAAAAAAACTTCCCAAGTAGTTCTACAGTAGAACTATAAGTGGGAACGAATGACTTTATCCCGGCGATCACGCACGATCAGCTGGTATTTTTATAAAACAGAAAAATTGCAGTCAAAGCACTAAAAATAAAACAATCAAAATAATGGTTTAAACCATTTAATATATTTATTAAATTTTATACATCCTTCTGGGAACTTTGCCAATCGGCGACAAGGCGGTGGAGTTCTCTGACGACTGTTATAATTTAGATACAATTATAGTATAGACATCAATTATACAGATAAAGTTACATACTTTATAAAGTATTTCTTAGAATAAATCAATTAAGTTAAAATCATATTGCAAATTGCAATCAGTACTACGAATGCTATAAGTAATTAGATATATCAGTCGACTTAAAAGTAAGTTTTATTGTGTCTGTGTCTTCTTAAGATACTCGGACGTAGAGTTCCCATAATCTTGCAAATTAAATAAAGTCACCCGATGTGTCACCATATACTTCAAAATATCTTGTATATGTAGCAATACATGCTGTAAGCTTCTCTCATCTAGAGAAGTATATGCCAACATGGGGCCCATTTTAGAAAATAATCTTAATAAATGTATAGCCCCATATATATTCATCATAGGTGTGTCTGGATAATTACTTAATATTTCGTTATAATGAGGCCTTTCAAACTTGTATAGAAGTTGAGATCCTAAAGTTACATTGAAGTAATCTTTAATCCCGTCCGTGATATCCTGCAGTACAATTTCTTTTGCTGGTGTGTGAGTTTTACTCGACTTTTTGAATCCTAGGTAATTGTCGATAATTTGTGCCACAGTCAGTTTAGCTGGCAGTAGCACGAGTTTCTGTTGTCTAGTGATGACATCCCAGTCATCAACAAGCCACACTTTGAGCTCTTCAGGAAGTCTTATCCTGACATCAACTTTGGCTAAATATTGTTCTTCTGATTCTATTGACACATCCAGACGGCCACGCTTTTTCCTGAAAGATAAAAAAAGAAAGGTAAATATATCAAGTTATAAAATGAATAAAATTTGGAAATATAAAAATTCCATTGAGCAACAAATTCACAGAAACAGTTATTAAGTTCCTACGGTTACAGCTAGATGTCGCTTCTTAAAGTAAAATAATTATTTTGGACATTCTCACACAACGTCATCTAGTCCAAACTAAGCTATAAGCTTATGCTATGGTATTTAGACGATTGATAAACATACTTAAATATTTCTAAATACACATAGAAAACACCCAAACTCCGAAACAAACATTTGTTGATCACAGAATATTTGATTCCACCTGAGATCGAACCCGAGACTCCAGAGTCGAAAGTCGATGCATTACCGACCACGCCACCGAAGCAGTCAAAAGTAAATATACAAACCATTAAACTAATGTCAGTTTTCCAAAACTAATCAGCTTTCGCATTAAGATGTTAAGAAATGGAGATAAGTTTATTTAAGTTTTATAAAGAGATTCGGGAAGAAAGTTTTGTTACTTTTCATTGTGTAAACGGTTGAACTGATTTAGTTGAGAATTAGTACATATTTCCCAAGATTTGATTGTTTGTATGTTTGAATTAAATATGCTCTGACACTACTAAACCGATTCAGAAAATTCCTTCACTAACATGTAGCTATCCTTGAATGCAATATGCTACTTTTATCCCGGTTGTGTCTTCCCATGGGAATCAGGAGCGAGAAAACTATATCATCCATGGATTTCCGGTAAAGACTCGATCCTAATACCAATTAATTTATTTTGTAAACACTAACCTAAAATAAAATCTAGCAATTACAATTTGAAGCAAAGATTGGATGATGTCTGTATTGGTCATCGAGGGTTTACCACTGGTGATCGTAATTCATCCTCATCGACTCATCGTAGCTCAGTGGTCACAGCAAGCATTCCCCTTGTTATAGAAAGGCCGTGGGTTCGAGCCCTTCCGATGACATTTAGGTTTTTTTTCTTCTAAATATTTAACTTACTTGGGTTGGTCAGATCCTGAGTCGGCAGGTGTTTCCTTAGTCTGAGCTTTTATGGCTTTAGCTGGTCCCGGAGTAGCCTCTATTTCCTTGCCTAAGTAGGTTATAAAGAGGATATTTTTATTAAAATTTAAATTATAAAAAAATGTTAAAATATTAATGATTTTTTTAAAGTACATATAAGTCTTTTCCAGGGCCTTAATTCGAATGTCGACTAAATTCAATCGAGTAAACCTATGATATTGCAGAAAATTTCTGTGATATACCAAATTAACAAATTCTTGATCTACAATATATTAGTCCCATAATCTACATACATTAATTTACAATTAATTTTTTTTTAGTGTGCAAATGGATTAATGCACACAACTATTTCTGCGTGCTTTTCAACATTTCATGCATTCATATAAAAATTTAAGATTCGCCTTACACATGATTCACTACACACATGCGCATGGGATTATTATGTGTGTGGAGCACCATATAATAATTTATGTAATACATACTTCCTTTATGCTGTGTACAGACTACACAGCATAAAGGTAGTACTAAAGTAAGGCCAACGAGACGAGATTAAAAATATAAACAAGCACTATTTTTATGTTAAATTGCGCCTGCGAGCAATTGTTATCTCTGTCCTTATCACTCGTACCCAGTGATGACGTTGGTCGACGAGAGCTGCCGTTGCGTTTCATGGTACAGGTAAACATTTAGTACCGTAGTTGTCAACCATTTGTCAACATTGATAGAACAGATAGTTCTGTTATAAATACGTCTGACTTGGATGATTAGAACACGGAATTAAAGAAAAAATTATGTTTGAAACCTCAAAGCTTTGATTACGTTTACTTTAGGCCACCGATGAAATCCAGAGTTACTCAATCTCCATTCCTAATGGCTGTGCCAACAAAAAAGTTATGAATTAGATGAATTATTGTACCAGCTGGTGTAGACGCTCTTGATTCTTCTCGGGCAGGTGTAGCACTTGCCTCTGATTTACGTCCTTTAGCAGGAGCTGGAAATTACAATGTCCGCTATTAGAATCAAGGTAATACTTGAGTTAGTAGTTATTTTAGAGGTGTATTTGGCGGAGGATACAACTGGGTATAGATGGATTGGAATTAATATAAAAAAAAAGTTTCATCGAAATCAAGTTTGTTTATTAATTATCAATGCCAGTATATATGTAATTTAGGCACTATTTATTTATGGGTTAGGGTGTCGCAAAGAGGGTCCCGGACTTAGAAAAATTTCGACCGATTTTTGTATGGAGCGGGGACTTGTAAAATTTTCACGATTTCGCCTAGTGTCGGAAGAAGGGTTCGGGACTTAGAAAAATTTCGAATGATTTTTGTATGAAGCAGAGACTTGTAAAATTTTCACGACTTCACCTAGTGTCGCAAAGAGGGTCCCGGACATAGCCGAATTTCCGACTGATTTTTGTATAGGGCACGGACTTGTAAAATTTTCACGATTTTTGTCGACCTATTGGGGGAGGTGCGGAGGTCGTTGAGGATGACCTTGGAAAATCATTATGGTTAACACCCCGACTCCAGAGTACCCCGACTCGGATAGGTTAGGTTTTTTTTATTTTGTTTGAACCACCCAGAAATAGGGGCTTCGTCGACCCATCTGTTAATCGTTCATATTAAACCAAATAAGATTTAAATCTTTAAAAAAAAAAAACAAAAAAAAAAAAAAATAAAAAAAAAATCCTAATATACACTTTTTAAGCAATCCGGGACTTAGAAAATTATGACTTCATTTTTGTATGGGACCCTCTTTGCGACACCCCGACCTATTTATGATTAAGGATAATGGTTAAATCATTCAGTAAGGCTGCTACTCATGTGTTTGTAAAAGAAATAATCGCTAAAAGACTGTATTGAATTAATTGCCTTCACAATATTTTAATTACAGCACAGCACCAACATCAATGGAACAGTAGATCATTTTACTGCCTGATCAGGTTACTGCCTGATATCAAAAACATACTGTGTATACACGTACAAGGCATTAAAAAGAATTCAACTTACTCTTTTTAGTTTTTGTAGGCTGTGCAGAATGAGCTCTTTGCACTTCCTTCTGCCGCTGTACATTAGCTTCGTTATACTTCAATACGCGACTTTCCGGAACCCACTCATCCCAACTAAAAGCCAAAGGAAAATCAGTCAGATAACTTTGATATCATAGAAAACCAGTAAACCACGACAAATAATGAAAGTGGCATGTGAATGTGAACTTACTTTTTGTTCCAACCAGCGTAATGTATTAGATAACGAACGTGCTTATCCTTTGTAACTGAACTTTTCAGACATTTGGCTTCATAAATCAAAGGTCCATGGAAACATAACACTTTCTCGCCTGAAACCATCATAGCCCATAATGATTAATATTGAATAATGCAAAGACACAATGTTATAGCGATTAGACATTATACGAACTATATTCTAATAATATTTTAACAATATATACATAATTTACCGTCAGCAAACTTCAATTTCGGTGCCATGTTTATTTATTTTTTAACGTTTGCTGACTTTTGCTTTCTTCAAATATGGCGACAAAATGAGCGAGTGTTGTGCTTTGGCCATAGAGTATATAATCGATTAAACAGCGCATGCGCTTGCATTGACTTGGAACGAAAAGTGAAGTCTCCAATGAATCAAACTATTCGGAATCGATTAGATTTGGACTTAGGTTTTTGGTTTGCGCGTGGCTGGTGGCTTGGCTGGCCTTTTAGTTTACCTTTGGTGCTGGGAAAAACCCAGATCCAGCCACTTAATTGCAATACCGAACGTTTCCCTTCTCCCACACCGTGAACTAGTTCTTCTCTGCGGGAAATATCAAGCATTACCTTGAAATTAGCAAAATCATCAGTGGACGATGGAGCCACGCTCCTAAAAGAAGAAAGAATCGATTTGTTAATCTAATCGTTTAATCGATTACAGCATTACCGTTTTACAAATGTGAAGTGGAGACTATCTAATGTATAGATAGGTCAAAGAGTATACAGGGTGTAACATTCGAATGGGTCAGTGTAGGAAAGTCTGTGAAACTCTCGTAAGACATACGAAGATCTGTTCAAACCATGTCATCGATTTTAGTAAAAATAAATGCATACTTACACAGATAAAAAAAATGATTTTTTTTAATAAAGAAAGTCTACACCTAGGTAGGTGACGATTGTAAACTGAGGGGTAACAGGGTAACAGAGTGCTTCACCCTGTTCAAAAAATAACTTTAGACTAACAGTGTGACCCTCAATTAAAAAATAAGTTGTTATTCCGCTAGCCCGGGGCCCGCCGCCGGGCGCCACTGGAAATACCTTCTGCGTGCGTGTGCAACGGCAACGGCCACGGATGTGGAAGCGGCCGTGACCTTGGGCCGCGGAATTAAAAAAAAGCCCGCGCCCGTACCCGTCCGTGGGACACCCGGAAGCGAGATCCCATGCGTCATCGTTTCTTTTGCACAAGGATGCACTGGAGCGATCCTACAGGCCTGCGTTACAAAGAATTCAGAAAGGGTCAGCGGTCCCATCTCCGCAGGGATCGCTCCATAGTAAGTCGCTGTGAGCAACTAATATGGAGAAACACCACGAAACGAGACGCGGAGACCTCACTTTCAACGTGATATGATGAATATCAATATGAATATCATATCTTTATGTCATCAGCAGATGGAGGTGGAGTGGATACTGGTGAAATAGGAGATGGAGCGCGTATTGGCGAACTCGGAGATGGAGAGGTAGGTGGAGTCGTATATTCTTCTTCCATCTCTGGTTCTGAATCTAATAGTCTTTCACCGACATTATCACAAATAGGGGCCAGGTGTCGATTTGATACTGTCGTCTCTCGTCCATCTTGTAATCTGACAAACGAGTAGTCCGGATTTGATTGAATTAGCTTGACTTCCTCTACTACTGGCTGGTATTTGTTCTTTCGATCGAATCGTTTCATTAGCACCTGTCCCGAGCCTGCGAGCCACGACGGTATCGTGTTACCGTTAGGTGATCGGCGAGTGTGCCCAAACATTCTTTCGTGCGGAGTGCAATTGGTCGCTGTACAAAGTAGCGACCGAATTGAGTGAAGTGCCACCGATAAGTATTGTTCCCAATGTTCGATCGGAGCATTATGTGTTCCACAAGCTAATTGTATAGCTTTCCACACAGTGGCGTTCAACTTTTCGACCTGGCCATTGCACTGTGGATTGTATGCGGTGGTGTTGCTTGTAGCTATCCCTTTTGAATGGAGGTAGTCTCTTACCTCGGCCGATAGGAATTGGGTGCCTGTCTGAATGCCAAAGAATTCAAAAAGGGTCAGCGGTCCCATCTCCGCAGGGATCGCTCCATAGTAAGTCGCTTTGAGCAACCAATATGGAGAAACACCACTAAACGTGACACGGAGACCTCACTTAACGTGTGTCGCAGACGATTACCGGGCACAGGTGCTAAGGTGAGCATCTGTAGCGCAACCAACCTGCCCAAATGACAGCTCACACTGCGAGGCTCTCGTGTAGGACCCGGCGCTCAAAATGTTAATAGAGTCCCCAGCGTGGGCGAGTCAATGCTGGGACCTCGCTGTAAGTCTGCGTGAGCATACTCCCGCGACCCTGGTCCTCAACGGGAGGAAACGGGACGTATCCTCGTCCTTCTGCGATCTGAAGCGAAGGCGGCGACCGAGAGAGAGAGAGAGAGAGAAAGAGTACCCCTAGCCCCCGAATTTCAAAATCTGCTGCGGGGTTGTCGCAGACTTATGTATGCCCAATGCCCAAGGCTTTCATCAGGGCCTTAGGACAGCGGATTGGTACTGTGATGTGGTATTTACGTCCATGCACGCTCTCAAAACCCAACGCGGGATAAAACCCGACCCCCAAAGATTTAGGATAACATCTAATCCCACCTTGACAGAAGTCAGTCTCGGGACGCCCGGCAATTTTTTTTTTTGGTTTTGCGTTGAAGTAGGCGCAGTCTATTGTTGCTTTTATGTTTAGTTTCAAGTGCACCACTTGCTGGTGTGTATCGGCAGACGCCTGTTTACTTACCTCCCGGCAGTGGCGTAACTATACCATATGCGGCCCGTGGCAAATTCTTTGATGGGGCCCTATCAGTAAAAATCGTCACGTTGTACTCAGTTTCATTTTAATAAACTTCGAGATTTCCCTCCATGGGACCTGGAAGCGAGAGCCCTCGCGTCATTGTTTCAATGGCACAAGGAGGCACTGGAGAGGGACCACAGGCGTCTCGAAAAATCGAGGACCAGCGGTCCCAACTCCGCCAGGATCTCATGGAGACTTGGAGGGTGCGACTTGAGCAACCAAAGTGGGGAACCACCTTCATCGCGGCGGTGAGACCGATCATGGATGAGTAGCTGCAGAGGCGGCATGGTGACCTCACGTATCGTGCGACGCAGATCGTTACCGGGCATGGATGCTTCGGTAGCTATCTTTTTTGCATCCATCGTGAGGTCACATCCCGTTGTCAACATTGCGAGGTTTCTGACGACGACACCGCACTCCACACGTTGGTGGAGTGCTCAGCGTGGCGAGTCAGCGCCGGGACCTCGTAGTGGGTATGGGCGTGGATATCCTTTCGCTGGAAACCAAGCCATAGTCTTCAGCGCGAGTAAGTGGAACGTGGCCGCGTCCTTCTGCAAGCAAGTCATGCTCGCGAAGGAGGCGGCCGAGAGGGAGAGGGACCGTACGTCCCCGCTGAGTTTCGCGTCAGCGGCCAGGGCATCGCAGACTCATCTACGCCCAGGACCATCGACCTCCATGATCGGGGCCTGAGGACGGCGGGATAGCCACCCGCCGTCCTTGCAGAAGCAGGCTAGAAGGGTTACGTGCTGCGAGGCCTTTGCCGCACAGCAAGAAACCAGATTCACTCACCGACGCGGGATAAAACCCAACCCCAATTACGCGGGATTTTCATTCCGACCAAACCCCCGAAGAGGCCACGCAGCTGGCCAAATTCCGCCGGGCGCCACTGGAAATACCTTCTGGGGTCACCGGAGACGCCCGCAGCAATGGACATGGGAGCGGCCGCGGTCTCGCGTAGTTAAAAAAACTTCGAGATTTTCAGCGAACTCAATTACACGTTGTATATGTCCCACTAATGGCCATAGACCTCCTCTCTTAGGCGAGAGGGAATGGTCTGTAGTCCCCCCGCTCATGCTAGTCCAATGAAATACGTAAAATTTCTCGTCACGGGTAACGTGTACATCTCTAAAAATGAATCAACATCTTTTTGTTTAGGTTGGTTGAAATCGATTAACTGGTCTTTAGTTGTCTCACTTTGGATTTTAAGCAGAACTTATAAAAATATACTTGTCAAATAAAATAAAATACTCGAGTACAATGTAAAAAAATATATTTTTGAACTCGCAGCCTCTTGGACCGGGGCCCTCTTGGGTCGGGGGCCCGTGGCATTTAGCCAGCCCTGCCACCCTATCGTTACGCCACTGCCTCCCGGGAATGTATACTGTAATTCGAAAACCACCAAATAACAATTCCTTTATTTAAATAAACTAACCACCTTACTACCTACCTACAAATCATTCTGATAACATAATTAATACTCATAATATTTAACTTTAACTTGATTTTATACCTACTGCAAGTACGATAACAATATAAGAGGATTGTCAAAATATAACAAACTAATATTACATCACACCCACCATACGGAAAAATTAACAACGGAATGACGACGGCGGCAAACAACTTTTAGCCACTGGAATTTGGAAACAACAACCAGTCAGTTAAACGTAGTGCTTATATTCTCTTTGCAGTTTGCAGTCAGTCACTCGGCGTCAGCGGGCACAGTACGACGCTGAAATTGTTGCGTATATAAACAGTTTAATAAAGTTTTCAAAATGACCCAACAAGGACCAGTATTTGACGTAAATGCCATGACATTGACCCGTTGGGTTTTGGGACAACAGCGAACAGCCCCTACAGCTACGGGAGATTTGACTCAACTGTTGAATTCTATTCAGACCGCGGTCAAGGCCATACAGTCTGCTGTCAGGAAAGCCGGTATCGCCAAACTGTTAGTATTTTTTCTATGCATTTATTTATTATTTGAAACTAATGTTATTCATGCCCAGTAGGAAACTGTTAAAAGCAAAATGAGTAGGCAACATACTTCTACTGCTTCTACTCAGTCAATTAAGGTGTTAGTTAGGGTTTAGTTCAAGTTTTGGAACACACTAGATTCGTCCTGTCTGTCCGTCCGTCTGTCCTAAGCTTTCCTCCAAAACGGTAAGTGCTAGAAATATGAAACTTTCCATAGATATATGTATTTACTACATTGACAAAGTGCTAAAAGAAAATGATGATTTTTTTATTTTTTTTGGGGTAGGTACCTCATCTGCACGTAACCAGAATTTGTTTTTTTTTCTTGCGTCTACCTTGGATTGTGGGGTATCATTAGATAGGTATTTTAAATACGTAGAGAGGTTACAAGATGATTTTTTGATTTAAGTATTCGTTTGCGAGATATTCAACTTTATAGCTCTTTTTAAGGTAAAACAGAGCGTCCCCCCTCTCTGAAATCTAAACGGCTGGCTCAAAAAATCGGACAATATTTGTGATGGTAGTCCATGTAATGAACTTTCAAGGAAAACTATAACGGATCCGATAACTGTGTTAGTTCAGGAGTTATAGCGGCTATTATGTGTTACTACGGAATCCTATTCAATGAGTGGCCCGACACGCACTTGACCGGTATTTTTTTCTTTCATTATTAGTGCAGTAATTTAGTAACACAGATGCTATGTTTGTATATTACCTACTTTCTGTGAAGGTGAGTAAATAATAGTGTCCCTCTGAACGTGCGTGTCACATATAACATGTGCGAAACCGAGAATGAGTTACCGTCGCCGTCGGTTTCAAGTGAGATAGTAATACTTAATTAGGCAGGTAGGCTACCGCTACATTCATGTTGGCAATCCATGGCTCTTATCACCTCATACGAATCACGCCAATTTGGTATTTACAAAATATCGTTATTCAAGTAGGTATTCGACTTGTGAGTTTTTGTCTCCATGCCATCATATTTAACAAAACATTTACAACATTTGTTTAGTAGATACCTATTAGAGGTGGATGATAAGCCGAGATAAATGACGATAGGCATTTCATTTATTTAATTTTGGCTTCGTTCTATCATCAAGTAATTAGGTAACTATATTTTACTATAAATATGAGAATTAACAAGAAAAAAAAATTATACTTAATTAACTGTTCTGTGCTTCTTGTGAGTGAAGTTTAAGTGAAGTTACTGTTAATTGGATAAAGCATTTCTATATATATACAACGTGTTTCATATTAGTGTGGTCATATCTCAAGGTTGCGTTGGGTAGGGCCTAAATAATATATTGCGCGGAGTCTTTAATTAATTTAATAAAATATTGACGTATAATGACGTAGTCGATAAATTTTCCTTTTTATCGATAGCTCATTGAAATGAAGCTCTAAGACTGCACTACAAAATAAACATATGATTAGAATGAACTCTAGATTTGACCTCAAGTAGGTTTGCCAAACAGTGAAATAGATTCGGACAGTCTCGTTGTTACTCAAAATTTTAACCAACAGATAAAGTTACTTTATCAATAGTTATCATACAAAATAGTTTCCGAATCACAACTTGGGGTCAAAATAAAGAGTGCCTACTCAAAGTTATTTTTGAAGTTTTTCTATAAATTTATGTATCACGTGATTGTCGTGAATGTCACAACTCACACGTAATTTGTTGTCAACCTCCTCAAATACCAGGAGCAACGCATTTGCTGTCGAAGAAAAGAGAAGAAACATTTATGTTCTTGTCTTCCTTAAATTTACACTTTTTATAAATTGGTTCCGCACAGATATTTAAAATACAACTGCTGTTTGTGTAGAAGTTTATGTTGTAGCTGTTGAGAACGCTGGTGGGTATAGTAGTATGTAGGTATTCAGTTTCGGGATAGAGAGATCGTGGATGCCAGTCACTGCACTACCATATCGTGAACTCTCTTTCGACTCATTTACCATGAAGTAAATGATCTGCAAGGTGTTTGGTTATTTTTGACCGACTTTAAAATAGAGTAGGTACTTAGGTTCTCGATTCGTCATGATAATGTGATGCATAAAAGTTCATAAAACATTATCGCTAAAAGTGGCAACTTGTATGGTTGAACGAGGATATCAGAAAAAGTAGGAGGTGTTGGTGTCAGTTTCACTAATATGTATCTTAAGGACCCCTAAAAATTACAAAGAGGACCGCCCACTTTTTTGATTGGAACCGCTTTGAAGAAACTAGGTATCAGTAGCGATGTCGGCATATATCAAAGACGTACACGTCACAACACGTAAATTTTACCACAAAACCATATTATTCCGGTGTTGCAAGTTAACGCAATGTTCTTCATAAACGGGGACTTTGTTAGCTTTTTTTATGCTGGATATTTGTTCATTTTAGCAATTGGTAATAAATTACTAATCTTAGACTACATGGATAAAGAAAGTCGCTTTTTCCGTCTGTCTGTCCTAATGTATGTTTAGTTCTTGAAAACTACGCAACGGATCTTGAAGCGGTTTTTTTTAAATGGGTTTAAGTAGGTTTCGAAATGTATTTACATGCATACTATCATGCGAGCGACGCCGCGCTGGCATTCAACAATTTTATTTTATTTCATAGGTCTTAGGGAAATATCCTGTGTTTATGGTAAATAATAATTATGTTATTATTTATCTCTTAAATTATTTTATACTAGGTACCTACTAGCTTTTTTTCATAAATAAAACTAAGTACCTACTTGGTACTTTTATTAGATTTTTACCAAAATTACGACGTAATTCAAGGAAATAAGACATTGAAATAAGACTTGGACAACACTTACAATTATCTAATTTCTTTTCAGTTGCAAGTAAACTTTGATATTAGGCGTACGTAGTAATCTGTGTTAATCGATCATGGCGTATTTAAGTAATAGTGAATATTATGAAATGATACTTTGCGTCGGGGCAGCCGATGGCAGTCTGCGTGAAGCTCGTCGCCTTTATCGAGAAAGATTTGTGGACAATAGACTCGAAGGTGAACGGCGGCGGTTACCATCTGTGGAGTGCTTCCGAAAAATGGTGAACCGTTTACATGACACTGGTTCTTTCCGTGGTTCCCGCTCAGATCACCACCAGAGCAAGAAGAAAGTATTCTCGAGCATTTTCAATCCAATCCCAGAACAAGTACTCGCCGCGATGGAATTGTTCTGGGAATGAATCATTTGAGAGTATGGCGCGTGCTAAAAGCAGATGGTCAACATCCGTACCACTTCAGGCACACCCAAGAACTGACACCGGCTGATTTCGTACCACGTCTCAACTTTTGCCAGTGGTACCGAGAGGACGCACAACGATCCCCTAGTTTCGCGAACCGTATTTTATGGACCGATGAAGCCTCTTTTACTCGTGCTGGTATCAGTAACCAGCATAACGAACATGTATGGACTCATCAGAACCCACACGCATCTGCAGAAAACAACTTTCAGCATCAGTGGCGTGTTAACATTTGGGCGGGAATAATCGGAGATATTTTAATTGGTCCTTTCGTGCTACCGAGTTCGCTAAACGGTGAAACCGAACTTGAAAACTTGCCTGTAACATTGTACACAAATATGATGTACCAGCAAGACGGGGCGCCAGCACATTATGCGAGAGATGTACGGGCGTATTTAGATGAGCGGTTTAACCAGTGGATCGGACATGGTGGTCCCATACCTTGGCCTCCGAGGTCACCGGATCTCACACCACTTGACTTTTTTTTTGTGGGGCTATGTCAGAAACAAAGTGTGCAGTGCGGTATGTCTCACGCATGAAGATATGGAGTCTAAAATATTTGATGCATTTAGCAGTGTAACTCCAGACATGCTGTGTAATGTAACTGCCAGCATGATGCGACGGACCCAACTGTGCATTGATCAAGGCGGCGAACATTTCGAGCCCTTACTTTAGTACTTACTTTTTAGTTTAGTGTTTATTAGTATCTTAGGTAGGAAGTGTATTTTTTATTAAATTCAATAATGTTTATCTAAGTATCGTGATATTAGTGAGTTAGTTATGTTTATTGTGGAACACAGTACCTACCTATCTACCAGGATGACATGCACAATGAAATCGGTAAGTTTTTGTTGTTTAAAGTCCACAACCTATCATTACTACAAAATAGTATTCTGTACCAGGAGCATATGAAATAAGAGTTGTTTACGATTCATCGAAGGGGACTGAACCTTACGACTAAATTTGACCCTAGGTAGTGTTGGGTTTATAAAATATCGATTAAATCAACAAATCAATTAAATTTACATGACACCTTAAAAGTTTTAACTAAACTTGTATTTGCAATTTTGTCCATGCGTATAGTTAACTCAACGCGCATGTGTAACGAGGGTCAAATATGACCACACTAATATGAAACACGTTGTATATATAGTCCGTGACGCCCAGGACTTTAATGGGCTGTGCCATAGCGGCTGGCACGTAAGATTTTGTTGCCTTTCATTAACATTTCATCGCAAGGCAACGGATATCAAATTAGTTTTTGAAAATTACAATAAAGTTGCTACTTTTTATTAAATTAATTCGGCCATTTTGGATATAACCCATTATAAATGTGCCCGGTGACGGCAATAGGCGTGCCCCCTATTATGTGGGATTAAAAATACTGGCAAATTGTGGATACCTATGTAATGCACCTCTGCCTACGCCTTCGGGGATATAGGCGTGATGTGTGTGTGTGGTAGCTTTGTTCAAGTTTTCCTTCCATGCGGTTTTATTTTATGAAACGAATAAGTTTTAATAATTAATTTAAACCCTTTTTAGAAAGTTTTATTTAGGTTTTGGTCCCAGAGCCTAGGTCAAAAAGTTATGCAAGTAACCAATTGTTATTTTACACAGTCAGTCATGTTTTTTTAAGGGGAGACGCATCCGGCGTATTTATTGGTACAATATAAGACATCCAAGGTCCACAAAGAACTCCGGATCCCAGGGTCATCCTGCACGTATTTTTATGTATAAACGCCCAAGCACCCCAGTCATTCTCACCTAAAGTAATACACAGACGAGGAAGTTTTGGCAAACACACGTAATGTGCCCGGAAACAGCAATAGATACGCTCGTCCCAATTACTTGCAAGTTAACTGACTTGCAAAATGTGAGCATAATTAATGCCTCTGTATAACCCTTGGGGAATGAATATGTGAATTGGTTAATGTTGTCTACTCTTCCAGGGAAAGACATAACTTTGTGGGTGACTTTTCATTTTTAATGATACGGCCTAATTATAAACCTGTGTAGTCATGTGGCTAGTGATAGGTAGGTACTGCTTAAAAACACTGTTCACATTCGGACAGAACTCTTATCGGCCGATTACTCAATGAGAATGAGATTTTTGCGACTGAGCAGATTTTCATTGGCTGATTTGAGAATCCGCCAACGAGAGTTCTGTCCGATGAATGTGAACAGTGCTTAACTGGATTCCGAGGTTGTTGGTTTGAATCCCACCCGGAACAAAACTTATATATATATATATTATAACATACTTTCGGTCTAACCTAAGTTTACACAGGTAAAAGATGAAATAAATATTTATCTGCACCTAGACATGGCATATCCGGCGACACGAACGTTCAAGGGGAGCAGGTCAAGAAGCTGGACGTGCTGTCCAACGATCTGTTCATTAACATGCTCAAGTCTTCCTTCACCACCTGCCTGCTGGTATCCGAGGAAAACCCGACTGCGTTACAGGTGATCATGACAAACTATCAAAATAGGTACCTCTCTAACATGTTTAAAATGTAACCTTTTTCTGTTCTGAGTATGAGGTTACCTTTAATTTTCATCTATTTATTGTTATTGTGTGCGTTCGCGCAGCGGAATGTTGTTGAATTTCAAGATTTTAATTATGCAGATATTTAGTGTATGACGTCGTGTAATTGTGTATGGTTAAAAAAAAAATTGTGCATGCGGCCATTGTGGACAAATTCGCCAAAAACTGATTCCGCTGGTCGAACGTTGTCCTGGCGGAACTTATTTTAATCCATGGACTTAGAAGAAAAAAAATTTCATCTCATTAAACTCAGTAATTAAAGAGAAACAATTAAAATACTGACAAAGCAGCGAAAACCTACATAACCCGACCAAGTTCGGATGGCTACAAAATAATAATACTTGGCAAGATGTTGCAGACAAGGTTTGTATAAACGTGAAAAATTAGACCCCAAAGTGCATACTTTACGAACTAAGACCTAATAAGCGTATTTTACGTTTATATTTTTATTTTTTAAACCCTACGATTTTTTCTAAATCTGTTTTTTAAACAAATATAAACAAATTCAAAACAACGTATGTAAAAATCTACAGCTCTTTATATAAGCGCTTTATATGAAAACTAACAAATGGCCAAACGTTCGCGTAGCGGAAACTTAAATTTCTCCGAAGTTTATGCATGCACTAATTTTATTCATACATACACAATTACACACAAATACACACAAATTTTTGGACACGATTTTTTTTCTTCTAAGTCCATGGATTAAAAAAAGTTCCGCCAGGACAACGTTCGCCCAGCGGAATCAATTTTTGGCGAATTTCTCCACAATGGCTGCATGCACAATTTTTTTTTTACCATACACAATTACACGACGTCATACACTAAATATCTGCATAATTAAAATCTTTAAATTCAACAACATTCCGCTGCGCGAACGCACACATTGTTATTCGCTGGAACGACTGGAGTAGGTACTTACCTTAGTAAGGAGCAACCCGAGCTACTTTCTGCTACCAAGACTCATTTGAGCGTTGACATAGCAGACCTTGGGTGACCAGACTGGAGAGGCATTTGCATGTTAGAAAGTTTCCAGATCTTCGATTAAAGCTTTTGATTCGTATATCGATACCTAAGTACGTACCTTAGGTACCTACGTCAATGTCCATATCTAAAGGGCCGCATGCAGGCCGTCGCGCCGTCAGTTATCGGCCAGTCAGTTACTAAGTTGAAGATAATTTAGAAGTTGGCTCCAAAGCAAGCCCTAATAGGCCGATATCGTACGACGGCCGGCAGGCGATCTGAGTGTGTGGGTCCCTTAACCAGATAGCGAATTAATTCACAGTAACACGTAGGTCACACTATAAGTTTTGCGTAACTTAAAAAAACAACATGTTAAAACCAAAATATTATGTTTATTGCTTCTCAAAATACTCTCCTTTACATTTTAAACATTTTTTCATGCGATAGTTCCGATTAGCTAGAAGTGCAAAACTTTTAGTGTTCCCCATGTATCACCGTAGCCCTTTTCCTTCACAGTAGTAGTAGATACCAAATAGTACTTTTAAAACTTTTTAACACTGAGATTGTCACAGGTAGAATCAGAAAGAAGAGGCAAATACGTTGTGTGCTTTGATCCTCTCGACGGCTCCTCTAACATCGACTGTCTGGTTTCCGTCGGCTCCATATTCTCTATTTACAGGTTTGAATTGTACACTTATTCACCTATAATATATAGGTTCTGCTATTATAGAGAAAAAGAATTGAAAAAATCACGTCAATCATTGAAGTGTTGTCGGAATCAAATTGAACCAAAGAGAATACAATACTACGTAAGAACTGAATTGAACTAGAACCACTCAGGAAGTAGATGTAGCACAGATAATATAATTCTTATAGTAGCTATCACTGGAAAAAAAATCAAAATCCCAGTCGAAAGATTTACTTAAATATCTTTTTTTTGGGCATTTTGACACAACGTCATGTAGCACAAACTAGGCTATAAGCTTGTGTTATGGTATTTAGACAACTGATAAACATACTTAAATATTTTTAAAAACATAATATAAGTACATAGAAAACACTCAAACTTCGAAACAAACATTTGTGGATCACAAAAATATTTGATTCGACTTGATGATCAAACCCGAGACCCCTGAGTCGAAAGCCGATGCACTATCGACCACGCCACCGAAGCAGTCACAATAACAGTCTGAGAATCACCTTTTTTTTGGAAAATAGGCAAGTACTTTTAATGCCCTCATTCATGATAGTGACTGTATGGGTAGGTGCCTACCTAGTCGTATAGTAATTAAAAATATGATGGTAATTATCTACAGGAAGAAATCCGAAGGCGAGCCTGTGGAAGCTGATGCCCTTCAACCAGGCAACGAGCTAATAGCTGCAGGATACGCGCTATACGGCTCAGCAACTATGCTAGTACTGTCTCTGGGGAAAGGGAAAGGCGTCAACGGGTTCATGTACGATCCGTCGCTGGGAGAATTCATTCTTACCGACCCTAATATGAGAATACCTGAGAAAGGGAATATCTATTCCATTAATGAAGGTAAGGAAGAGTCAAGTTATTGAAATGTTTAAGATTCAATGGGAACTTGAGACTTCAGTAAACTAGTGGTTCTGTGAACAGTATACCTCGCGTTATTTTCGCATTTTCCCCCCATTTTCCCCTAATCAAAAATCCCTTCGACAAAAGTTGCGCCTTAAAACAAAGAACACTGGTGCAAAATTTAATGAAAATCGGCTGAAAAATGCGGCCTGTAGACCGGAACTGACACACATACCAACAACGCTAAATCGGTCAGTCCTCGAGTTAAAACTGAGACGCTTCGCTCGCTCGGTCAAAAAAACCGGCCAAGTGATTGTCAGGCCACGCATAAGCTACCACACCTCTATAACTCCTGAACTAACAGAGTCATACCATACGTTATAGTTTTCCTTTAAAGTTCATTACATGGACTACCATCATTTTTTAAGTTTCTTCACGCCAGCCGTTTAGATTTTAGAGGGTCGCCCTGTTTTCGCAAAAATATGCTCTTTAAAGCTAAATATGTCGCAAACGGATACTTAAATAAAAAAATCACTAACAACCTCGCAATGTTTTTAAAAGACCTATCTAATGATACCCCACACGATGTAGTAGACGCGACGCCAGAAAAATATATAATCGTCACCTAACGTGTAGGGGAGTTACCCCAAACAAAATTTTTTAGCACTTTGTCGGCCGTTTGGGAGGAACCGGCCGAGGACGGACGTACATGACGAAACTATAAGAGCTCCGAGACTTTTACTACAAAACCCTAAAAAGTTAGCTAATAGTTTTTAAACTGACATAACTTTTACTTTGTCATCAGCAAAATATTGTTTACAGTCATTAGAGTAACGTACATAGCTCTAGGTACATCAATGTTACAGTCAGTGGTTTTCCTAAGTAGGTATTATAAAACTAAGTAGGAGTCATTGACTGCCATAATGCACATGAAAACAGCCACAGTTAATTCTATGCACATAATTTATGAACTATTTAGAGCGTTAATATATTACGGTTCAGCTGACAGACGTCATCATAATTTTTTTCAGTCATAACTTTAAAGAATTATAACACTGTCTATAGTTCTTACATTATTTAATTTAATTATGTAATAATCTTAGTCCATTCTTTTGAACTCGTTAGATCTATACAGGATCTATCAGGACAATGAGATTTTGTGGAGATCAATAACCCTAACTCCTATTCTTCCTTCATTATTTTCATTAATAGCTTAGCTAGTAGCTTATTTTCATTAAGGAAGCTTACAATTAAAAAACAATTTCGATATTTTTCAGGTTACGCTGCAGAATGGTCAGATGGTCTGAGACAATACATTGAAGATAGGAAACAACCAAAAACTGGTAAAGCCTATGGAGCGCGGTACGTTGGATCTATGGTAGCTGACGTACACAGAACTATCAAATATGGTGGTATATTTATATACCCCGCTACTAAGTCTTCACCTAATGGAAAAGTAAGTTGATATGCAGAAATGTTGTAGAATTACTAAACTGTATTTCCGAGTGGTCCCAATTCAATTTGGTGCCATTGCAGTAATTCGAAGTTGGTTTTCGTGTTTATGTTTGAGGTGTTTTTAAAACTCTTGTGTATCTCTGTATGTATATGCTTAAGTATTTTTTTTTTGCGGTTTTCACGTAAATCTTCAGGGTGGTACCTCCTCGTAAAGTGAGAATAGGACACCTAGTGGTTCAGTCAGTGGCGGGTTCCAAACGTTAAAAAAATATCCAGAGACAATTAAGTACCTACTTATCTCTGTTTTTACGCAATGCTATTGAGAGGTAAAGATAATAGCAATAGTTTTAATGTGTCTACAAACGTTATCGATAGGCTATCGCGTGGGGGCAAGCCAAGCCCCAGTAGAAAGTAAACATTGATGGCAACCTTGAGTGTTTTTGGATAGTTTATCAAGATGCACCGATATTTATTACTTTTTTATTTTCTTTTCCCGCTATAAACCAACAGAGAAATATCCATCGGGTTTTTTTTTAAATTATGTTCTATTTACATTACACCTTTATGCAATGGCATGTAAATATAACATTCGTACAAAATTATTCATTCATTTTTTTATAGCCCTTACATTAGCAGCACAAATACATAAATAATAATGTCAAGAATTCGGCCTGAAATACACAAAAAAAATACTTAGCTAATTGTATGGAGTTGTTCTGGATGATTTTGACGTTAAGCGGTTTTCCAATGTAATTTGGCGTCTGGCGTCTCCATTGGAACGTCAAGTTATACTTGGCAACCTGTAGGTACAGCCTGTCTGTACCTATGTCTGCAGCGGACGTCCATGCATAGACAATAGACTTGCAAACTCATTGGGGATTCTCGGAACTGAACTCTCATTGGCTGAATCTACAAATTAGTGTGCAAGTCTACTGACTCTGCGTCGACGTCAGCTTAGTGTCAACAAGGCTTGTCTTTCAGATTTACGTTCGTAATAAGTCCCGCCATTATTTAAACAACAATGTTTTTTTTTAGCTCCGCCTTCTATACGAATGCAACCCAATGTCGTTCATAGTGACAGAAGCAGGCGGCCTGGCAAGTAATGGCAAGATTCCTATACTAGACATAGTTCCCACGGCTATCCACCAGAGGGCGCCTTGCTATCTCGGGTCCAAGAAAGATGTAGAAGAATTACTTTCGTACTTGAAGTAATTTCTTTTAATTCAAAAGAATATTTTTTACAAGTGCATTTGTTGTTTATTTTCATTGCATTTATTAATACATTTCTATAATCAAATAAAGACTGATGTATGTTTTTATCAACGCACGTTATTTTATTAATCTATTTGAAAAAATATAGTTGACATTATTATGTTTAAATCAGACTTATATTTTTCCTTAAAAATTCAACAATTATTAATGAAACTAAACACCACAATTTATCTGAATTGATCAATTGTTGTTTTATTAAATTCTTAATTTAAATATATTTTTGTATTTGAAAGCAAAGAGTTTGCTTAAACTATTCTTAAAATATTAAGAAAGAAATTTTAAATAAATGACAAAAACGGATATCATCGGTAGGACTCGAACCAACGCTAACCTTAATAGCGCTATCTAGAAATTATGAATATGATATGAAGCAAAAATTCGATGTTTCGGTATTGGTCATCGTAGCTCAGTGGTCAGAGCATTCCCCCAGTTAGGGAAAGGCCGATTAATTTAAAATTTATTTCTAAATATCTCAATTTAAATATTGATTGCACAAACCTATGACCATCATCATCATTCATCATGGGTCGGCTTTCCAGTCTAACTGCGATGCGATAGAACTTCGATATTTTCCGTGAAGTGACTGCCATCTGACCTCCACAACCCATATACGATATCAAAGCTCTGTAGTTAGACCAGTGGGATTTTATTTTAGGGCTACAAATACCCGTAACGACTACCATAGATATTCGTATAACAACCGCGACCGACGCGACGGCTTAACGTGCTCTCTGAGGCTTTGACAATAACTTTACAATTAGAGGTACAACCACGACGATATTATAAGTAAGAATATTAAATAAATAAAAAAACAAGTTTATGTACATAACTTAAATAAGTTTATTTACATGAAAAATATTTAATCATTAAACAATACAGTTAGCGAAATGCAAATTTGAATAACTACACTAATATAACACATGAAATTAATAATTTTATACATTACAGTGTAGAATTTACTATTACATGATGAACAAACACACTTGTACACTATTCCATAACTTTATTTGATTAATTTTAATTAATCGACCGATCATTTTCTCATTGGCAAACTTCAAGCAGCCAATTTTTTTTTTTATATTTTTGGACATTCTCACACGTTGTCATCTAGTCCAAACTAAGCTATAAGCTAGTGCTATGGGATCTAGAGAAGAAGGGTTATTTGGAAAAACAACCAAAGACAGAAAAATTCGAAAAGTAAATTTTGGTGTCTATGGTTTTCTTTACAGATTCCTTACGAATCTCAATTTCCAGTTTTTGGATAAACAACTTATGTCCAGAGCTATTCAAGGAATAAAAGTTAATGGTATGGGGAAAAACAACCAAGGTCCGTTAGCGTTTTTGAAAGAACTGCCGAAGTCACTTGAGATTGGTATTTTTTCCTAAAAATTATGACAACACTTTTCTAGTGTCAAAATACTGGTGATGACTTTTCTTTCCCTCCGTTTGTAGATTTCATGTTTTTTTTTTCTAAAAATTAATAAGAATAGAATGAGTAATAGTGATATACATCGAGACCCCAATTCAAGCGTACAATGGACTTTAAAAAGAAAGGTAAAGGAGTCCAGGAGAGACACTATAAAACAAAGGAAAGTTGCTGGGTTGCATGTACGACGTCCAGTAAGTGGAACGCAAATGGGAGAAGATTGCAGGTAAACACATTTTAAGTAACATTACATAAACTTATACATTTTGTTATTATAATAACAAACGATCAATGAAGTTTTGAATGTAACGTTTTTGTTTTGATTGTTATAGATGTTCCAGTTTGAAATGCTATACCAAAGTTTCTCTAGAACAACGAAAGGAGATATTTGAATCTTTTTATAGTAATAAAACGAAGGATGAACAGGACGGTTATCTTGCAGGATTAATATCATATCAACCAGTCAAACAAAACGGAGACCAAGGATTGAACGCACAGATGAAGGTGATGAATTCCTGCACAATGTAACCTATTACTACAAGATTCGCGTTGCTCAAGAAGAGATACAAGTATGTTTGACAGCTTTCATGAGCATGCATTGTACAACCAGAGGGTGGTACGCACACTGCAGAACAAAGTTGTGAATATGAGGAATTTACCAAAAGATGGTGGAGACAAACATAGTAACAGGTCACATGGAACACCCTCTCCTGTATTAGTGCTAATAAAGTGTCATATAAAATCTTTTAAAGCTAGACAGTCACATTATTCTTTAAGAGACAATCCAAACACGATGTATCTGCCAGAAACATTAACTATTCGTAAAATGCATCAACTTTTTTTAGATGAAATAATGATTAAATCATGTATACTATAATGTCTTCACTAATGATTTCAATATAAAGTTTGGACTGTCTCGATCAGATACCTGCTGCATATGTGACAAATTATATTTACAAATCCAATCTGCTGGCGATGAAGGGACAAAAAATTCATTGATTGTTCAAAAACAGCTACATTTAAATAAAGCAAAAAAATTCAGGGAGCATAAAAATGGTTATAAAGTTCTCTTTCCGTCCGCTCTAACGTCCGTTGCCGGGCGTCTCTGGTTACAAGCACAACGTATTTCCAGTGACGCCCGGCGGACTTTGACCACCTCTGTGGTTTCTGCGGGGGTTGGGTCGGGATGAGAATCCCGCGTCGTTGGGGTAGGGTTTTATCCCGCGTCAGTGAGTGAATCTGGTTGCGGGCTAAGGCCCCGCAGCACGCAACCCTTCTAGACTGCTTCTGTAAGGACGACGGGTGGCGATCCCGCCGTCCTCAGGCCCCGAAAGGTGAATGCACTGTGTTATCTTTTGACTTTATGCAAAACCTTCCATCATATTAAAACAGGAGATATATTTTATTCTAGACAAATGTGGCATTACGTTTTTGGTATTCACGACTTGGCAGATGATAGTGTATCCCTATACACTTATCCGGAGACAATAGGAAAGAAAAGGGCCTCCGATGTGACATCTTTGATTCTCCATTATTTAACCACTAGAGAAATACAGAGTGATCACCTTGTACTTGTAAGTGATGGATGCAGTGGCCAAAATATAAACCGTGTGATGGTTTACTTCCAATATATCTTGGTTCATGTATTAAAACTTTTCAAAAAGATTGCTTATTTATTTCCAATCAGAGGTCACACATACCTACCAAACGATGAAGATTTTGCACTCATTGCCAAAAGAAAACGAGTGTGTTCTCCAGAAGTTCCTGCTGAATGGGATGAAATCATTCAAACTGCTAGAGTTCATCCTAGTCCCTTTAAAGTGATATCAATAACACAGGAGTTATTTTTTGAAAACTCCAAGACCAGCTCTTCAGCTTCGCAAGTTACGTGTTATTGTAACATCTGAGGATCATGAGCACGTTAAGGTGAAAGAAAATTTCACAGGACCGTCAACTCGATGTGAAATTCGCAACAAACGTCGCCTACCTGACCTAACACTTGATCCTCTGTATTTGGAGCCATTAATGATGTCCAAGGAAAAAATACTAAATTTGATAAATTTAAATAAGTTTCTTACAAAACAAGTAAACAGTGATTTCTTCCTGCAATTTTCACCAGGTGAAACCAGTGTATCTGCCCCTGGTAATAATATTGATGATGACATTGAAGTAGAGGTGATGACAATAGTGATGGCTGTGAATAGTTACATTAAGCTAAAGAATAGATAAGTAAGCAAAATATTATTTCGACAAAATATAAACCTATTACTGTGAAAATCTTTAGTTTTATTTGTTAAATTTGCTTATTTTATTGGAAAACAAACCAATCAAAGTCAAACTTCTTTTTCAGTTTTACTGAAAAACAGCTGCAATTTATTTAGGAATGAAAATAATTTGTTCAAATCCATAGCATTTAATATTATCTACAGTATAATGACAAAGACAGTTTCTTTTCTTTCTTTTTTCTCATAAATGCATAATATTTTTTGCAAGCAGTCATAATTGCTTCCTGAAAAATTTACATAAATTGACAATGGTTGTTTTTCCAAATAACCCCTCTGATAAACATACTTATATATTTCTAAATACATACATAATTATTATACATAGAAAACACCTAAACTCCGAAATAAACATTTGTGGATCACACAAATATTATTTGATTCGACCCGGAAATCGAACCCGAGACTCCGGAGCCGAAAGCCGATGCACGCCAATTGAAATTCAATTAGTGTAAGATTTTTTTTAATTATTCAATATTTCTTTCACAAAACATACGTCTTGACAATAATCATACACAATACAAAATTATATTTTTCGTAGATATCCCATTTATAAGTATTAGTTAAGGTTGACCGTAGTATATTGCTTTCAGCAATAAGGCAACACTAATTTTAAACTGGTGTACAATAAAATGTGTTATATTCTACAAATATTCTCTTATAATAATTTAGTTAAATGAGTGAGCTTTGTCTTAAGTTTACAAAATTCTTTGTGAACTTAAGACAAACGGGTCTTTTACGCGATTATTGAGATATATTATACTGTTACGTCCCCTACACTCACATTCCATTACATCACTAAATGATCGGCACAGCACTATGGAGGGACGCCATCTTGCTGGTATTCGATACGGCCATGCAACATAACGCATTGTACAAATTCGTATTATTCATATTGATAAACACATTAAACCGTATACCATTTCTCTTCATTCATTACATACATAACAAATTGGCGACGAGGATAGTGGAAAGTTCGGTGAAAAGTAAGTGGACTTTACAAAGTTTACAACAACGTGGCGTGCAACACCACTACAGCATAGTGTTCCTAAACCTGTATACCAATGATCCAGGGGCTTCCTACATTCCTGTGATGATAGCCCGCTTCACACTTCCTAAAATATCCATTCCAATTAAGAAATTTACGCAAATTGCCTAAGCAAAATGGCGGAAGAGCTTGGTCCATTGATGTCGCAGTTGGTGGAAACATTACGTGGTGTTCAAAGCCAACAAGCGGCATTCCAAGAAGCGTTTCAACTATCACAAAACGCAACTAAAAACACTAAGTGGAATTAACTTGTTACCATATGATGAAATAAATGAAACTTTTCACAGCTATATACAAAGACTTAAAAATTATATAGAATTAAAAAAAGTAAATGATTCTGAAACTAAAATACAGATATTCCTCAATTGTGTGGGACCAAAGTACTACCAAATTTAGAAAAATCTCACAGCCCCAGAAACTCCGGAATTAAAATCCTATGAACATTTATTAGCAATATAAAAAAAACACATTGCACCTGAAGCCCGAGAGGCAACAACAAGAATGAGCGCAAGCATTGTTAACTATGTAGCTGGGTTGAAAGAAATAAGTGGCAAGTGTAATTTCATCTGTAATAATTGCGAACAGAGCACCTTCGATACACACCTCTGTGTCCAGTTTATACGGGGTCTCAATAATGTGGAAATAATAAAAGAGAGGTTATTACAGGAAACGTCTACGAAATTTGATGATTTGATAAAAATTGCGTTACCAATAGAAACTGCAAAATCTGAAACCCGGGTAATGGGACCTAAGGTACCATCAAATATGAATAAAATGTCAATGTTACAAAGGAAGAAAAGTGATATCAATTACAAACCCAATACAACAAGTACATACAATACATACAACAACAAAAATGGAAGAGAAATAAAATGTTTTCGATGTGGGAAAGAAAATCATACAGCCAAACAGTGTATCTACTACTATGATCTTTAAGAGGCAATAGATACTTTTTAACTGCTTTGCGATTTGAGGTCAGCAACCAGTTTTTTTTCTAATTGTATTGCTTTGTCATGTTTTTTACAGAGCGTTCCTTTGGAAGGGAACTGTCGCATGTCCGGGTTAAAAAAAATTATTATTCTTTGCGAATAAAAAAAGTTATAAGACCGCTTTTTACTCTGACTCTCGTTGCCAATGTTCACAGAAACACCCTAAGGCCCGGCGCCCACTGTCGGTGGGCATCGGTGCGGCTCGGTACAGCTCGGGCGCCTTAGGGCGGCTTCGGGCGCCTGAGAGCTGCGTCGGGCGACTTCGGGCTGCCTCGGCAGCCGTAAGCATGGCTAAGGACGCCGAGGCTGTCTTCAGGTAGCTCGGGTGGCATTTTCGAGGCAGACACGTCGCAGAACAGTCATTTTGATCAAATTTATTGTAGCTTCATACGACTATTTTTTGGCATAAACTTTAAACCAAAAATCGCAGGCGCTCCGGAAAAATATGAAGTTTTCAAATGTTCAAGCCATAATCCTCACCAGGTTACCTTTATATCTCTGGAACCTTTTAAGGACTATTTCTGAGATTTGGCATGTCGTTACGACTATTTCATGCCTAATTTTTGGAACCTAAACCAATTCGATAGGCTTTACCGTTTGCTTGCACCAGAAATGAGGATTACAGCTTGACGTTAAAGCCGTAATCCTCACTAACTTATAGCTTTAACTATTTTTTTAGCGTTGTCAAAATTAGTTTTCATTGAGATTTCAAATATGAGGATCACAGCTTGAAGCACACAATCGAAATGACTGTTCTGCGACGTGTCTGCCTCTTTCATATATATTATCTTACTCTATGGCCTCGAAAATGCCACCCGAGCTACCCGAAGACAGCCTCGGCGTCCTTAGCCATGCTTACGGCTGCCGAGGCAGCCCGAAGTCGCCCGACGCAGCTCTCAGGCGCCCGAGCCGCACCGATGCCCACCGATAGTGGGCGCCGGGCCTTACGGGATAAAAGAGTTCTATGTATTTTATAACTCAGGCTCCCATATAATACTGTTCTATCTAAACGTCATATTTTGTTCAACTGGTTCACTGCTCGTCTGTTCGTTGATTTCAGTATAAATTACATTCTACATATAGCTGGCTGTCAAACCTGCCTGTCACATACCACTCCCTCGAAGTGTTAAACTTAAGCGGTGAGAGCTACGAACTGGTGGAACACGTCCAGAATGTGAGGGTCCAGGTCTTGTGTGAACAGGAGGGTCTCTAACGTGCTGCTGTACTTCTGGACTTGTTCATGATGCTGGAACAAATATTGCTTCGTAAATGAAGTTATAACAGTAGTTACTAACTTTTAAACATGCGCGTTTCATTATTTGTATTGTTGGTCTATAAAAATGGAACAACACAATCATCAGCAAACATTTTGATAGATAGATAGATTTAATAATTTTACAGACGACCCATGTGTGAGCCCTGTGGCACTCTATATGGTAATATGCTCTGCACAAGTGTCTGAAGCCCCCCATGACAAGCTGTGATCGATTATAAAGATAAGACTTGCACAACCTCAACAGCGACCCACATATTCTGGCGCAACCTAGCTAATGACGAGGTAGGCTGTTTTTGACTACGTCGAACGCCTTTAAGAAGTCCATATAGATAGATGGCATGTGCACACTTACCTCTAGCCTATCCTTGACGACTTCATTTATGGAGAGAAAACCATATTGCTGATTGTCAATTACCTAACGGTCTCAAGTGGAAATGAAGATTGTGTGGATTCAAATGGATTCAAAAAACTATCCAAGGGCTTATATGATTGATGTTGGCCTTTAGTTTGCGAAATTAGCAGAATGTGGCAAGTATACTCACTCCCAGGAACACCATGGCGAGCCTGGCGCGCGTGGCCCGGTACCAGGGCGTGCGCGGGTCGCGCGCGTCCGTGTCGGCGCGCACCAGGTGCTCCGACAGGATCATGATGAAGCGCTGGAACACGATCAGGAACAGCCGTTTCTGGTCCATGTGGGCCGCCTCCAGGCGCTCCTCCATGCGCTCCACCGCCTGAACGACAACAATAACGTAAGGGAAAATCTTGCGGATCAAATATGAGTATATCTCGGCTCAGTGGCGAATGTTCGATACATTCCCATAAATCCGGAATTCCCATAATAATATTGTACCATTGACGCTAAAATAATATTGTGTATTGTAATATTGACCCTAAAAAAGTCGAATGCGTCCAAAACGATTATTTCAAAATTAAATTTCGCGCGCTTAGGGTCAATCACCTATACCGTTACCGACCGACTATACCGACGAACCGTTCCTTCGTACTCCGTCCGTACGGTGTTGAGCGACCGGATGCCATCTCGCTCGCACAAGTTGTAAGTAGACGCAATGCATGCCCGTTATAATCGGGCTTACATTTTCTCTTTCACAACTATGGATATTTTCGCTAGTATACCACAATACTTAGTAGGTTGGTATAGCAAAATCTACTCGCCCATAAGCCTGGTTTTTGCTCTGAAGTTCGTCGCACATCGGTTGCGTGGCGACCTATGTTATGTTCGCGTTTGTTTACTTCAATTTCGCGTAGTAATTTGCTTTTAAGAGTGGGTGATTCTTTCAAAATTGTTTTTTATTGTTTAAAAGTTGTGAATTTGTTTATTTGAGTGTTATATATGGAAGAAATTGTGCCTTGTGATGATTTGAGGTGCTGTAACGTTTTATTAAAAGACCAAAGGGTAAAATCATTAAGTTTTGATCAGAGAAAGTCGTTAGTTGTTTCTCCTAAACCAACGCCAGATCTGTGTATTTCTAAAGTAAATAAAACTCATTTGTCTCGCCAATTTGCTGAAGAAATTCCAAAAGACAATCAGCAAGTTGACCAAAACCGTAGTATTTTTCAAAAACTTGTAGATGTAGTTTGTCATTTAGCGCAACAGGAATTGCCTTTTAGAGGACATGACGAGTCCAAAGATTCATTAAATAGAGGTAACTTTTTAGAATTAGTTTCATTATTATCGAAATATGATAGCGTTTTGGAAAAGCATATACAACATCAACAGAGCAACAAACCCGGGAAACCTCCGGACGTTAGCCACCGCGAACAATTATGCCTGTAGCGCATGAAATAAAATAGAAAAAATCAGTTGTAATTGAACTTTGTTTTTTAACCGACCTCAAAAATGGAGGAGGTTCTCAATTCGACTGCTTTTAACTTTGATTTTTAACCGACCTCAAAAATGGAGGAGGTTCTCATTTAGACTGCTTTTAACTTTGATTTTTAACCGACCTCAAAAATGGAGGAGGTTCTCAATTCGACTGCTTTTAACTTTGATTTTTAACCGACCTCAAAAATGGAGGAGGTTCTCATTTAGACTGCTTTTAACTTTGATTTTTAACCGACCTCAAAAATGGAGGAGGTTCTCAATTCGACTGCTTTTAACTTTGATTTTTAACCGACCTCAAAAATAGAGGAGGTTCTCAATTCGACTGCTTTTAACTTTGATTTTTAACCGACCTCAAAAATGGAGGAGGTTCTCATTTAGACTGCTTTTAACTTTGATTTTTAACCGACCTCAAAAATGGAGGAGGTTCTCATTTAGACTACTTTTAACTTTGATTTTTACCGACCTCAAAAATGGAGGAGGTTCTCAATTCGACTGCTTTTAACTTTGATTTTTAACCGACCTCAAAAATAGAGGAGGTTCTCAATTCGACTGCTTTTAACTTTGATTTTTAACCGACCTCAAAAATGGAGGAGGTTCTCATTTAGACTGCTTTTAACTTTGATTTTTAACCGACCTCAAAAATGGAGGAGGTTCTCATTTAGACTGCTTTTAACTTTGATTTTTAACCGACCTCAAAAATGGAGGAAGTTCTCAATTCGACTGCTTTAAACTTTGATTTTTAACCGACCTCAAAAATAGAGGAGGTTCTCATTTAGACTGCTTTTAACTTTAGATTTTTAACCGACCTCAAAAATGGAGGAGGTTCTCATTTAGACTGCTTTTAACTTTGATTTTTAACCGACCTCAAAAATAGAGGAGGTTCTCAATTCGACTGCTTTTAACTTTGATTTTTAACCGACCTCAAAAATGGAGGAGGTTCTCATTTAGACTGCTTTTAACTTTGATTTTTAACCGACCTCAAAAATGGAGGAGGTTCTCATTTAGACTGCTTTTAACTTTGATTTTTAACCGACCTCAAAAATGGAGGAGGTTCTCAATTCGACTGCTTTTAACTTTGATTTTTAACCGACCTCAAAAATAGAGGAGGTTCTCAATTCGACTGCTTTTAACTTTGATTTTTAACCGACCTCAAAAATGGAGGAGGTTCTCATTTAGACTGCTTTTAACTTTGATTTTTAACCGACCTCAAAAATGGAGGAGGTTCTCATTTAGACTGCTTTTAATTTTGATTTTTAACCGACCTCAAAAATGGAGGAGGTTCTCAATTCGACTGCTTTTAAATTTGATTTTTAACCGACCTCAAAAATAGAGGAGGTTCTCAATTCGACTGCTTTATTTTTTATGTTTGTTACCTCATATATCGGGCATGCAGTCCTCAGCTTATGAAGCTTCGACCCTGTCTCGGCTGCACTTTTGACTGACGTTTCCCTTAGTTAGGTTTAAAGGTGTAATTCGTGACAGAGTCAAAAGAGCGTCAACCGTTACCTCTAATTAAGTAGGTACATAAAGAAATAGAGTAAGTATAGTACTATCTACACAGATGTTACCTCCTCAGTGGGTTTGTCCTGATCCTTCTTCTTCTTAACACTGCTTTCGTCTTCAGAGTCTGAACTGCTCGAATCTGCTCTTGCTAGGGCTTCTCTCGCCTCTTGGAGCTCACCACCTGAATAAATACCATAATTATACAACTATCAAAGGAGAAGTAATTAGTTGGCAGACACGATAATTACTTCAAGTGATGGTGAATGCCGTGGACATATCACAAAACAATGATGTAAACAGAACTCACTCAATTTGGAGACGTGTTTATTCATTTTATCAATAGTGAGATGCAATATCTCCCAAAGGCAGCCGTGGGTGAAGAACGGAGCCATTTCTTTGGAGAACAGCCACGTAGCCACCGCATTACACTCCACTATCTGTGTCTTCAGCATTTTGTCCACTAACACGCACACCATCTGCGGGTGACGTTGCCAAAGCTCCCACACGTTGCGTAGTATACATATTTGGGCTTCCTCTGATTCGGCTAAGATCTGAGGAATATATTGACTAATGTCACAAGATGGCTTTTTCAAGGACGAATGTGCCGACTGACCAATTGACCGACTGTAAGTTTCAGTTGTTGTATGTTGCGTGCAAAGTGGTCAGTATCTACCAATTGACCAAAATTAGCTAACACGTTTTAGTTTAAAGAATTAGGTGTCTATTTTTCTAGCAAAGAAGTTTGCAACTTATCTCAAATAATTTTACAATTTGAATCGCAAAAATGTACGACTCCTTAAGTCGCACATCAATACATATAATAAAATTGTAAGTGGTCGATGTCTGTACATCGAAGATACAATAGAGAAACTGTTGTAGGGGGCTTTGTGAACGCAATAGTACCCAAAACAATGGTTTTTAGAATTTTTGTCTGTTTGTCTGTGTGTCTGTTTGTCTGAATGTTTGAACACGCTAATCTCTGAAACGGCTTAACCGATTTGAATGCGGTTTTTAGTAATGCGTTGTGGTTTATTCAACTTAACATTTAAGGTTTCAATCGGTTCATAAATAAAAAAGTTATGTCGATCTAAAGTACCACGCAGGCGGAGCTGCAGGCAACAGCTAGTTGATAATATGATCGTAAGTCTCGAAGTCTTGGGCTATTGGTGTCTTGGTCAGTTGATAGAACGTGCCTGCTGGAAAGGGACGTCACTGGTTCGAGTCCAGCCCAATACTATCGCTTTTGCTATTCATCTTGTACTTGTACATCATTTGAGAATAAGGACTTCACGATTGACGAACTCGACCTACAATGTGGACCATCACTAAAAGAGAGAAGGTATACCTTTTGACCAACCTATAAATTTATTATTGTTAACCACTTTGGTCTGTTTGCCGGCACAAATGATAATGTAACGCCATCTCGTAGCGAGTATTACTCGCTACGAGATGACTACCAAACTCAGCGCCATCTAGTAGCAAATCGCAGTACTACTACGTAACGTCTTTCGGGAATGTTCTGTCAAGGTACTTCTATGTAACGTGTTATCTAGAAGCATCTCGAAGGTGTGGAATGTTCGCGATAATTCTTCCGTGAAGATTCTAGAGTAATCTAGAGTAATGACCGTACTATAAAGGCGGAGCACTTCGGTGGCGGGGGATCAGTATTTCCAGAGCGATAATACGAGTTATACCTGCGAGTTCAAGTGCGATTAAAAGTGTTTAGTGAAGCTTTATAGTGAAGTGTAAATTAGTGGTGTAATAAATAAAGTGTTTTGTGGTAGTTTGATCGGCATTTTCCATTCCGTAGAACCCCGGCTCGTAACAATTGGTGTCAGAATTGGGGATTTGGACAATGCCGGTGTTACCGAAAGAAGACACAGAGGGCGTCCGTACCAGGGGTCAGCGCCAGCAGGAGTTGGACAGCAGGCGCTTCGGAGGTAATACGCCGGAGAGGTTGGGTGGTCAGCAGCAGCCAACGGTGGAAGTTTGCCCGCCCACGGTATCTCCAGCGCCAGCACCTCCAGACTTTGCTGCGCTGATGGCGATGCTACAGGAGCAAGCCCGTCGCCAGGAGGAACAAGCCCGTCGCCAGGAGGAGCAGGCCCGCCACCAGGAGGAGCAAGCCCGCCGGTTGGAAGAACAGCTGCTGCGGGACAAGGAGGAGCAGGCACGCCGCCAGGAGGAGCAGGCCCGCCGGTTGGAAGAACAGCTGCTGCGTGACAAGGATAACCAGGCACGCCGCCAGGAGGAGCAGGCCCGCCGGTTGGAAGAACAGCTGCTGCGCGACAAGGAGGAGCAGGCACGCCACCAGGAGGAACAGACGCTCCTCATGAAAGATCTTCGAGCGACTTTTGGCAAGGAGATGAATGTGATGAAGGATCAGGTTCATCATGTTGAGAACCGCATCACGGAAGCCGAAACTCGGATTGAAGATGTAAATAACCAGATTACAGATGTGAGGAAAGAGCTGGGAAATCTGAAAGCTGGAGATGGGATTGCGACTTCCTTACCTGCCGTACCTTCAGCGCGTGGATTTAAAGTACCGCCATTCGATGGGACATCATCATGGTCGGCCTATAAAAAGCAGTTTGAGGCCGTTAAGAAGGCAAACGGGTGGAGCAAAGCCCAGGCCATGACTGCGCTTACATTGGGTCTGCGAGACAAGGCGTTAACCATCCTAGAAGCTCTCGGAGACGATGTATCCTACGAGCAGCTACTAGAAGCCTTGGAAGCCAGATACGGTGACGCTCACCTGGAACACGTGTATCGTGCGCAGCTGAAGGATCGTGTCCAGCGCACTGGCGAAAACTTGCAACAGTGGGCCCTGGAAGTAGAAAAGCTGGTACGGAAAGCATACCAGTCGGTACCTGCGCTCATCAATGGGAATCTGGTGCAAGCATTCATCGACGGCATCCACGACCTGGAAGTCAGGGCTGCTGTGAGGCTCGGGCACCATGAGACTCTCAAAGACGCCTTGGCTCATGCTTTGGAGGTCGAAGCCGTACGGAAAGATCATCGATCTCACCGCGTCAGGGAAGTTGTAGCATCACCGGCTCGCGACCGTTTCACGAGGTATAGCCCTAGGTGCTACACATGTGGTGAGAGGTGCCACCTTCGATCCAGTTGCCCAAAGCGGACTGCTGAAAGAGAAGAAAGTCGTTCCCAAGAGGATAAGGTGGCTAACGTCACCGCCCAGCAACAGCAGGGAAACGAATAAATGCCAGGACTGCGGGGCGGGTGCTGGCTGATGTTGGAAGAGCCCCAAGGGTTTCGATCTCACAAACCCAGGATGGGAACAGCCTGATCATCAAGGGCGAGGTAAATGGAACACCATGCAAGCTGACAATAGATACTGGAGCATCTCGCACGGTTGTCAGTTCCCGACTTGCAAATCGGTTCCTTGGGGACTCTGCAAACCGTGACCGCATCAACTTGGTAACGGCCACGGGTCAGCGCATACCCGTCCGAGGAGAGAAAGAGATGCAGTTAAAGTTGGGCAATGGAATTTACCTGCATAATGTCATCGTGGCTGACATAATGGACGACTGCATACTGGGCTTAGACTTTATGAGGAAGAACTCTTGTGAGATCGACGTCAAGCAAGGAGCGATGAAATGTGGTCAAGAGGAACTTTTCATGGAAGGAGCGTTATCAGGAAAAGTGTACAGCTTGAAGAAGGTCGTGCTTCCTGCCAGATCAGAAACGACTGTACCAGTTAGTCTCCCTCAGAATTCTGGGCGAACACATCGATGTGTACTCATAGAAGGGATATACAATGAACTTCCATGGAAAATGGCCCGAACTCTGGTAAGAGCCAATGAAGCCTCAGTGGTACGTGTGCTGAACCTTAGTGATAAGGAACACGTGATAGAAAAGAGCACATTGATTGGCACTTGCGAAGAAGTAGATTGGATGCGCCGATGCCAAGAGTTGAGTACTGGGAACATCGTCAACAAGGACGCTAGAAACAACGTGTTGACACTTTTAGAAGACTGTCGTAACATCTTAACGAAGAATGAAATGGACAAGGCTAAGAAGATGTTACTCAAGTACGCCGATATTTTCTCTTCGAGTGATGCTGACATTGGGAAGACTGGATTAGTTCAGCATAAAATCAATACAGGAAATGAGGCACCCATCCGTCAGCGACCAAGGAGACTGCCAGTAGCACGAGAAAAGGAAGTTGAGACCATGATTGAAGGAATGGTAAAAGATGGTGTGATAGAACCATCGTCAAGTCCATGGTGCTCACCTGTAGTGCTGGTGAGGAAGAAAGATGGCAGTATGCGCTTTTGTGTCGACTATCGTCGTCTGAACGACGTTACGAAAAAGGACAGCTACCCTTTACCAAGGATCGATGACACGTTGGACATGCTGACAGGGGTGAAGTGGTTTAGCACGCTAGACCTGAAAAGTGGCTACTGGCAAGTTGAAATCGATCCGAAGGATAAAGAGAAGACTGCATTTTCCACAGGAAAGGGTTTGTGGCAGTTTAAAGTTATGCCATTTGGTTTATGCAACGCCCCGGCTACTTTTGAAAGATTAATGGAAATTGTACTCGCCGGATTGACTGGGGACGCCTGTCTTGTCTATCTAGATGACATTATCATCGTGGGCCGTACGTTAGAAGAGCATCTTCAAAACCTGGAACGCGTGCTTGTAAAGATCCGAAGCGCGAACCTGAAGCTCAGCCCGAAGAAGTGCTCATTCCTCAAACGGCAAGTAAGCTTCCTAGGCTACGTAGTGTCTGAAGATGGTATCCGCACGGATCCAGAGAAAATCATCGCCGTCAAGGATTGGCCAGTTCCAAAGGATAAGACGCAGGTCAGAGCATTTTTGGGTTTGTGCTCATACTACCGGCGATTCGTCCAGAACTTTGCGGATATTGCCAAGCCCTTACACAAGCTCACGGAGGAAAAGCGACAATTCTGCTGGGACGGAAGCTGCGGCATCGCATTCCAGGAGCTAAAGAATCGTCTGTGCAATACACCTATTTTGGGTTATCCTGATGCGGAAAATGAATTTATAGTTGACACAGACGCAAGTGATATCGGACTCGGAGGTGTGTTATCTCAACGGAAAGGAGATCGAGAGGTCGTTATAGCCTACTTCAGCAAATCCTTATCGAAACCTGAAAGGAATTATTGCGTCACGAGGAGAGAATTACTCGCCGTGGTGAAGACATTGCAGCATTTCAGCAAATATTTACTAGGGCGAAAATTCCTTATACGTACCGACCATGCTGCATTGAAGTGGCTATTACAATTCAAGAATCCAGAAGGACAAGTCGCCAGATGGATTGAGCTATTACAGGAATATGACTTTGTAATCGAACATCGCAGTGGGAGATCCCATGGCAACGCAGACGCATTGTCAAGAAGACCTTGCCCTGAAGACTGTAAGCACTGTGCCAAACAGGAGATAAAGGAAGCCATACCTGTGAAGATGCTTAAAACGGATCTGAGCGACGAATGGAAAGAAAGCCTACAACATGCTCAACAGGACGACGCAGACATCAAGCCAATATTTGAGTGGATTAAAGCAAGTGCTCCTAAACCCATGTGGAGTGACGTCGCTTCAATGAGTTCAATCACAAAAAGTTATTGGGCGCAATGGGACAGTTTAGTTATTCAGGATGGAGTCTTGTGCCGCAAATGGGAAAATGCTCGAGGAGACAGCTGTCATTTGCAAATGGTCGTCCCTAAAGTTAAGGTCCCAGATGTGCTACAGCTCTACCATAATGGATGTTCAGGGGGCCATATGGGAGTAAAAAGGACTCTGTTGAAGATACGTGAGCGGTTTTACTGGATCCACTGTCGCGACGACGTTGAGGACTGGTGTCGCAAATGTACGAGTTGTGCTGCCGTGAAAGGACCTCATGATACACGGAGCAGAGGTGCACTGAAACTGTATAACGTTGGGGCACCATGGGAAAGGATAGCCCTAGATGTTGCGGGACCGTTTCCTGAAAGTGAAAGCGGAAACAAGTACTTCATGGTTGTGATGGATTATTTCACGAAGTGGCCAGAAGTCTTCGCTATACCTAATCAAGAAGCTACTACGGTCGCAGATAAATTAGTTCACGAAGTCTTCTGTCGTTTCGGGGTGCCTCTAGAAATCCATAGCGATCAAGGAAGAAATTTTGAATCTCAGGTGTTCCAGGAAATGTGTCGGGTCATGGGTACTCACAAAACCAGAACGACCTCTTACCACCCGCAGTCAGATGGAATGGTGGAGCGATTTAATCAGACATTGGAGAGATATCTGGCAAAAGTTGTGGAAAGCAGGCAAAAAGATTGGGACAAGCACATCCAACCGTTTCTTTTGTCTTACCGAAGTGCGGTTCATGAAAGCACGTCAGTGACACCAGCTTATGCGAACTTTGGAAGAGAATTACGGTTGCCTGCTGACTTAATAACCGGTATACCACCTGACGCTCCACGCAATATCACCGATTATGCGAATGACTTGCGCAGCAGGATGAATGACATTTATGAGCATGTCAGACAATCAGGTCAACAAATGTCTGAAAAGATGAAGACCCGTTACGACCGAAAGACAAACAATAAGAGCTTCGATGAAGGTTCGTTAGTGTGGTTACATAACCCAGTCCGCAGTAAAGGGAAGTCTCCTAAGCTGCAAGCTAAATGGGATGGACCATACCGAGTTGTGACCAAGATTAACGATGTCACTTACCGAATACGGAAGAGTCCAAGAAGTGCGCCAAAGATAGTTCATGTGGATCGATTGGCGCGATATTATGGGCCTGACAATGCTCGGGACGAGCATGTCTTAGGAGGGGGCAGTGTAACGCCATCTCGTAGCGAGTAATAAGACTACCAAACTCAGCGCCATCTAGTAGCAAATCGCAGTACTACTACGTAACGTCTTTCGGGAATGTTCTGTCAAGGTACTTCTATGTAACGTGTTATCTAGAAGCATCTCGAAGGTGTGGAATGTTCGCGATAATTCTTCCGTGAAGATTCTAGAGTAATCTAGAGTAATGACCGTACTATAAAGGCGGAGCACTTCGGTGGCGGGGGATCAGTATTTCCAGAGCGATAATACGAGTTATACCTGCGAGTTCAAGTGCGATTAAAAGTGTTTAGTGAAGCTTTATAGTGAAGTGTAAATTAGTGGTGTAATATATAAAGTGTTTTGTGGTAGTTTGATCGGCATTTTCCATTCCGTAGAACCCCGGCTCGTAACAATAACATTCACTTCATACATTCAGACCAATGATTTTAAATACAATGGATTTCGGATCATCGCTCAAAAGTGTCCGAACGAAAAGAGAAACAAAACGCTAAAAGAGAA
Organism: Nudaria mundana; assembly: GCA_963556515.1. NCBI lineage: Eukaryota > Metazoa > Arthropoda > Insecta > Lepidoptera > Erebidae > Nudaria > Nudaria mundana. The sequence goes on from OY748300.1 coordinate 5,643,098, forward strand.
ACAATCGCGCGCCAGTCTTGATTTTGACAACTGAACGACAACACGTTGCACAATGCCGTACTGTATTGTAAAAACGTGTAAAAACTACGAAAAAAAAGCAAATTGAAGACGGTGTATCATATTTTCAGTAAATAAGCTTTTGTTTTATTATTTGCAATTTATTATTTCACTTAAAATACAGTATTTCGTCGATAATAAATTAAAAGACAAAAGTAAATATTGCAATCCAGTCCAATACCGAAGTACCTATCTGTCTCTTTCGAACTCATCCCAAGCTCAGTAAAAAGAAAGAGACCATTTCATTTTCACTGAATAATGTACTAACAAAATGACCATTCAGATTTATTCGGATTACCGATAGCGATAAAACTATTTGGAACAAAGATTATAGTGGAGACGCCTTGGCTCTTTATGATTTTTTTTTCGTTATATGAACCAACATCTATTTCAGTTTTCCTCGGGATCCAGTACACTGTGCACAATGGAAAAATATTATTGCCCTAGCACGGCGAGAAGAATATTTTGATCCAAAAAATAACAATCTTGTTTGTTCGGCTCATTTTATGGACATAACAAAAAGAGGTCCGATCTTTATGAAACTTGTACAAGAATCCCTTGATTGAATGGAGGAGATAAGCCCAAAAATGTTTTTAATTTTCACAGGGTATCATTGTTTTGTCATAAATATAATTACACATGTCATTTTATTTCGTGTATGTACTGTTATTTTCTTTTTATTTGGATTCTCGGTAATGTATTCCCACGGGAATCGGGGCCGAGATAACTATATCTCGCGGGCGGAGTCACGGTGAGTAGCCAATAATTTCGTATCCCAAAAATTAACCATAAGATAAAAATAAATTAATGATGCGCAGTTTTAGCAACTAATTCAGTCACTTGAAACACGGCTATCTTGTAGTAGACGTAGCGACATAGCGTTTTGAAAATAGTAATGAAAGCGGAAGAACTTTGACACCCGCAAGAAGTTTGGCATTTATAATATTATAATTAGTTAAATTCATTAATTCCCTTTTTGTTATTCATACACTACAGTTACTTATTATGAAACTGACTCGAAAAAAAAAATCTTTGTCAGTCGTTAATTAGTTTTTCAGCTTATTTCGTCTAACATAAACAAGTAATTACAATTTATAAGATTATGGAATTTATTGTAGTCTTACATTAATTATTACGCCTACGTAGGTACATATCATGGAATCCTTAAAAGACTAACAAAATAAACCTACTCCATTGTTTCTATGTTCACGTAGTTCAAGTATAAGCTGCATAAGGTGAATTAGTCAGGCGGACAGATAGAAGCTACGTAATGCGATAAATTAGTGCAAACAAAAGTGAACACTATTCCGTTGAATCAAGGTTTAAATTTTAATATGAAATTTGTTTATATCTATGTATGCCTATGTATAATGTATAGGTCGACTCGGGACATTATTTTCTTGCGATTTGTTCTAGATCCTATGTCCGTTGTATTATAAGGTCTTTGATTCAGACATTAAAATTGAATGAGATAGTTTATATAGTTGGGTAACATAAGATAACTTTAGTAGGTACAAGATAGTTGCAAGAGGATAAACACACAACACAGTTTCACAGTTTAGTGGTGAAAATGTCGTAGGAAAATGTTCTCATGGATGTTGACTTTGTTCCATTACAATGAGTGTCAAAGTCATGTCTTAATTCCATACAAGATGGTCTGGTAATACGTGAAACAATATATCCTGGCAAACTTATCAAAGGAGGCACTGATGAGGCATAAGCTTCCGGACTATACAATGCAGGTACTTATCGAATCAAAGTATTCGTTTCATCAATCGACGAGATGACAAATCTGCCTTTCTGCAGACGTGAATTTATGTCTCAAAGTTGTACCCTGTTGAATAATATTATGCGTACTTGCCTTAAACACGTAATGGAACTTGGAGATAGCAGCAAAACTGTGCGATATACTTTTACTGCCCAAATTCAATAGAGTTTGTACGAATACGTCTATCTTCAGTGGGTTGTAAGGTGCTGCTTGAGCGGCAGCAGGCTGTTCACCCTCACGGAGAGGGTTTGGCAGATCACGTAGAACGTTCAGGGCTTCTTCAGGCGTGCACTTGTTGCGTACGCACACAACCAGCTGGTGAGCCGCTTCGGTGCCTGGAAGGGCTGCTGCAAAGACATAGATTGATGCCGTTTTTAAACTAGTAATCGCAAATTCGAGTTACTAGGTGGTAACACAGTAACTAAAAAAAGTGCTTGTGTTAGGAGTGAATCACATCAGTAGAGTGGTGCCCGGGAATTAAACTCACGTCGAAATGAAACACCAAGATCTTAGCCATTAAAATATAATCGGGATACAGACATACATTATGCCTATATTCCCGAAGGGGTATGCAGAGCCTCTGCTTCTGCCGCAGAGGTGGATTACATGATCACACTTTGTCAGTAATTTTGATAGTCCCACGTAATAAGGGCAGGCCTATTGCCGTCCCGGGCACTCTATAAAATACATGACCTTACTATAACTCAATCCAAAATTCCAACACCCAGGACAGATTTTACATACCACTAAATAAATAGAAGCTCTCAGTCCGAACATTATAATCGAGATAATTAAGATAAAGAGTACCTAGCTTAAAGATATTACCAATCTAGCATGCTGAAATATCTATCGAATTTCAATGAACTGGAAGTTTTTACATGATACCCAAACAAAGAAACAGTTTGTTTTATATAGGAAGATAGAAATTCACTCGACAGATGTCGTTTATATTAAAACAATGACCGTCAATAAAAAATGAATATATATGTGACTTCAAAGTTGTATAGAACAGATATTATCGAAGACAGATTGAGTACCTGTGTGTCTAGTACCAGTTCCTTACGTTAATTTACTCAAAATACGTTTTCGTATTCCTCTATACATTTCACACAGGTCCCTGACTTTACCGCAAGGGGCGCTGGTGTGAAATGTATGGGGAATACGAAAACGTATTTCGAGCAAATTAACGTAAGGACTGGTACTATACACTCTGATGTCCACTCTAATCAAAGCTTATCATGAACTTTAGATTTATAAATTAGCATGTTTCAATACATTAAGCTATTTTAATTCATCAACGATAGTGCAGACAATTTAATTCACATTTCCCAAGTAACGTACGCAATAGTTCACTGTCTGTTACCATCACAATTATTGCATTTGTAAAGTGCAATACAGTTATAATTAACAAAAGATCCAGTGCGAGATATTGTGTGAACAATACGGTAGTTAAACTTGCGCAATCGCATGGCGCTTTTAGTTTTACTGACAGTTTACACACTATATGAGAATCGGATGGGTTGAAGTGGGATATTGAGTAACTACATGTACAATTAGACGGTTTAAGAGATATTCATATTTTTTTTTTTTTAATTAAATAGGTACATATCAGATGTTTTTGTTGATGAAATATGATAATTAGCGTTATTGTCTTGTGTTATTTCCATTGGTAGGTTGACATTATTTAATTGACATTTATCTGGAATTTTGTATATTTTGTTATGTAGGATGTAAGCATTAGTTATTAATTATTGACATCTTTTTTAATATTTATTTTTCACTATTGATATTGCTCTTATTATTATTATTGTCTTGTGTTAATGTTGGCTTGTTTCTTATTATTAATTATTATGTTTAATTTCGACATAAATATTTGTTTGTTAAGAAATAAATGACTTATGAATTATGACTTAGGTGTAGTACATTGTGTTGCTCAATATCCCAGATAAATACTGAGTCATCCAGATCCCAATAACAAAAGCTTATTTGAGCAAGGGGGCTAAAAAGGTCAAGAAAAAGTTTTATTTCATGAGAATTGAATTACACGTTAATCTTCATACTGAATAATATTAATATTTACTAGCGATCGCCCGCGACTACGTCCGCGTGGTAATTCGGATTTTCTCCCTTTCCCGTCGCTAATAATTATTGTTCCCGTCGCGTCACCCGTAATAACATCTAGCTTCGCAATTAATTATTTTAGAACGAATTTCATAATTTCCATAAAATATCTTATAGTAAGTTAACCTTAAAAGATATATATTAATGCTACTGCGGACTTTTTTTTTAAACTTTCAAAGAGGAACAATTCTTTAGTACTTCATTTGAACTAACATTAACCGTTTGGCCAGGGCACGCAACGAAAGTTCTTAAAAGAAAAAAAAAATCTCCGTTTTTGTAACATATTTCACTGCTGCTCCTATTCTGTTCTTCTTCATCTTAGCGTGATGTTATATGCACTTCTCAACAAAAAAAAAGAATTTTTCAAATTGAACCAGTACTTCCTGAGATTAGCGCTTTCAAACAAACAAACTCTTCTGCTTCATTGCTTTCTTAGGCGACTCGTGCATTTCGTTCGTGATCGAACTCCTCCTAAACGACTGGACCGATCTTTTTGAAATTTGGCACGGTCATAGTGACCATCACCGTGAGTGCATATATCTGAATTCATAAAGATCGGTCCAGTCGTTTAGGAGTTCGACCCGGATCAACAAACTCAGCTCAATTATTGCAACAGCATAATGCATTGCATACCTAGTTATATTAGTATAGATTATTGAATCAATATCAAGGAAAGCATATAGATTCCCTGCGCGTTCATGCATGACATCTCATGTGTGTTGCGTCGGTCGGTACCCAACTAATATATACAACGCAAACCTGCCAATAATCAGTAATTAGCCAATCTTAAAATGTCACTCGCTATATACCGTAAGACTAATCACATAAAGTTGTAAATGCAATAAAATATAGTGATGACAATCTAAGGAATAGTTTACATTATCGTTCCGTGACTGATAGACAAATATTTTTTTTAAATAAGATGGAAAGTTTGCACGCGAGGAAAGAAAAACTCCACTCGATTACTCCCTGTTTGACAGACGTCAGTTTTACTTATTTTTTTTTTATTTATTGACCAAAACATCCTTTATAATAATATGATACATACAAACGTGTAGCTATAGAAAACTACTAGACCAATTTGCTTCAGGTTTGTTTTAAATTAACTGTGACACCCATGGAATGTTCTAAAAAATACAAAACTTACAAAAAATGCCCACTATAATACTTAAAAAAGCAAAAAACTACTAAAATAAGCTCAAGTACCCAAGACACTCGCCAGAGGGCAGCATTCACTAGTAATATAATAGTACAGTCTGCTTGCATAACATCCACTTGCTTAAACCTCGAAGGTTATTATAGGAGTTGGTGTTACCTTCACGGCCTAAGTCATCTTAGACTGCACATGGTGCATTTGTTGACAAAAGGCCTAAGGGTTTGGAAACTGTAACAGGCTCACCCTCTATTATTACGTGGGACCAACAAGGTGACTGGCGAAATGTGGACGTATTGAAAGCCTCTGGCTACCCCTTCGAGGACAAAGAAGTGATTTTTAAGCGATATTTTAGCGTAATTAGCTGTCAGTTATTTCACTTTCGTTACATACTACTGATCAAAGCTAACCTTAAGGGCCCAGATCGTGAAAATCACCAAAAAGAGTGTTACGATTTTTCATATTTAACCTATTTACATATGATTAATAACAACGATAATTTGTATATATTAAAATGAAAGACCAAAAATGATGTTAGTGCTAATTTTAACTCTTAAAACCCTGTAGTTGTTATATAATAAACGTCAACAAACGCACAAAATTGAGAAAAAATTCGAAAACCTGCCTTCGTATTTTTCAGATTTAACCCAATAAATCAACACAAATTGATAAAAAGAAACACTTTTTGAACACTGAAAAAGCCAATAAATATAACCATGTACTTTTTTTTGTACCTTTACAAACAAAGACTTCCCCTTTTAAAGCCCTAAAATCTAGATATGTTTTACGTAAATTCTCCATAGAAAAATGTATGCAAATTCAAACGCGTCCCGATAGAACGATCGTCGCAACTAATCGCCAGTGCGCCATAGAATTTCAAAGTGACTCCACGCGTGTCGGATGCTACAGCAAAATTACGTGTTGTGAATTTGTGTTTTTTGTGAAAAACTGTAAGTACAATATTTTTATAACTAATTTACTTTCAGTAAATAGAAAGTACCGATATAATGAAAGTCTGAAAGAAAACCATGATGGAACTAGATATAAATCGTAAGAAATACAAAATTATTTACTTTGTTGCGTAGGTCATTTTATGAACCTTGTAAAGTAGGTATCAATTCAGGCTTGAAACAATCAAAGCCCTGCCCACCTTATTTTCTCGAGATATGAACTGGCGGGGTATATAGTTCTCTGCACGACATACATAGATTTTTCAACATGATAAAGGCAATAGGTATCATAAACGTAATTGGTAATCGAGGGTCTCTTTTCGCAGGATAATTTGCTGAGTGCCATGCCAGCGAAAAGAAAATTTAGTACGCATTATAAAAACGTGAAAGCCAAAAGATCTCGGAATAAAATGTAAGTTCCTCCCTACTTATTTATTTACCTGCCTACTTGACTACGTCTTGTCCTAAATACCTAGAAAAAATTTACTAGATTTGTGTTAGTGTCAAGTAAAAATCCTAGTTTTATTACTTTTATTTGTGTGTATGCTTATCATGTCTTAGTAGTAATAATAATATAATCTATTTGCATTTTGAACAGGGTAGGTACATTACAAAGCAAATAGGTACAATGATTTAGATCGCCTGATTCAGACATATACCTACAACAGCATGTAAATATTGATTTGACATGTAATTAGATCGGTACACAATTAGGTATGTCAGTCTAAGAAGAAAAATTACAATGTCCAGTAGGTAATAATTACGTAATTTCAATATCTATATAAGTAATAAAGTCAATTTCTATAGGAACAATTTTCATAATAATAAATTTTATTACATAATATAGTATTAGTTTTCATATATTTATGTATTTCAAAGCAATGAGTTTGCTTACACTATTATTAGTTACAGTATTATTAGTTTTCATGTTCATCATGTCTAAATATGTGGTATGTTTCCTATCAGAAATTGCACGGGCGCGCGCGCGCCGTGCCTGGCGTAGGGTTGTACAAAAATTACAAAATAAATAAAAAGTGGATATTGATGAATAATATTTCCAGTACTGAAAATGAAGAAAACCTTCAGGCCGAGACTCCGAGCAACACTGCTACGCGCTGTATAGAGGTAAGTTGTTATACGTAATTCTTGTAGACTTGTTACATAAATAAACAAACTAGCTAGTGATGGGCGAAGACAAAATCTCAGTACCTACAGTTTTTTTTTGCAATATTTATTATTTTCATTGTGAGACAAACACATACTTCTCAATTACTTTCTCAAAAGAAAATTCACGTTCGAATCTCGTATTTTACCAAAATCAAGAATTTTTTTTGTAAAATATTATCTTTTACGCGACTGGTGTACGTATGTATGTATGTATACTAAGTAATATATCTTTGTGGCACGATAAGTTCAAAATTATTGAACCGATTTTAATGTTTTTAGTATCATTAGAATTGTCTTCTAAGCCCGAGTGACATAGAATAAGTGACGCCATAAAAAACCAATACGTATAGCGTAAAGGAAATTTATAATTTCTGTTCATCACGAACATAATATTGTATGAATTCTTTTGCACTTTTATATTTGTCTTCGTCAGTTATGAATATAAATAAATAAACAATAAAAATGTTAAAACCCGACAGATTAAAAAATGAAAATGTGTAATAAAAATTTCTAAAGAAATATTTAGCTAGTCAGGAATATCTTCGAGCCTGTGAGGATTTCAATGGGTCTCAACTGTTGAATTCGATTTATTACAATAGTGTTCTTATTTATTTTTATGTAACATAATTCAAGACCGTAGACTTGTTTTCTTTTTACCTTTTGAGTTTTTATGCATATAGTCGGATTTATTAAATTTATGACGTGATAACGTCTTATAAATCGATGAACACCGGCAACACGCACAAAAAAGTGTCACATTATGTCACGCTAGGGTCAAGCGAGAGCGCAGTACAAGCGATGGAGAATAATATTATGACGTTATCCGATAAAATTATCGTCCTAAACCGACTTTACAAGCAACCAGTTTTTTATTATGTTTATTTATTCACTTTCATAATTGACGAAGACTGATAAAAACGTTTAAGATTTTGATCTAGTGTTCTGTGTTTCAAAGATGTATTCTAAGGGAGTTCTTAGCTATGTTTGAAGAAATTTGGCCCATACCTTTTGAATTATTTTTTATAATAAAAATCAAGCCATTATCTTTCTTTACAGGAACTAGTTATTGACAACCGTCAAGAGGGAAAGGTGGATGAAGTGGAAGTTGGGCGTAGAGTAGTGGATATTTCTTTTTTTTTTAAAGCTCTTCAGGCCATAGGGGACCACGGTCCAATGGATTGTAAGTTAAGTTACCTCAGTATAATAGGTGAAGTAAAAGTTGGTCTGGACTCAAAACTCATCATAAAATGTAGTATGTGTAATATGAAATTTACTGTGTGTTTGGTTGAAAAGAAAGAAGATAGCATGGAAGTGAATCATCAAATTGTGTCTGGTATCATATCATCTGGTGGGAGCTACTCTCAGTTAAAAACATTAAGTGCCGCAGTAGCCCTACCAATCATGTCACCTTCATTGTACAATGAAATTAATAATACGGTTTGCGATTGGTGGGAAAAGACAGCAGCACATTCCATGGCAGAAGCTGTCAAGGAAGAAGCGGAGTACGCAGTGTCTATAGGTAGTGTTGATAAAAATGGTACACCATTAATATCTGTTGCTGTTGACGGTTGTTGGAGCAAGAGATCTTATGGTAAGAATTTTTCCGCCTTATCCGGCGCAGCTGCGATAATTGGCATTAAAACTAATAAAGTATTGTTTTTTGGAGTTAAAAATAAATACTGCGTAGTCTGTGCACGAGCCGCAAAGAACAACAGTCAGCCCCCGGAACACCATTGTTTCAAGAATTATTCAGGATCATCTACCGGGATGGAATCGACCATAATAGTTGAGGGGTTTAAACGTTCCTTTGTTGATCACGGTGTAATTTATAATAAATTTGTAGCAGACGGCGATTCCAGTACTTATAAAAAAATATTAGATTCGCGTCCGTACGATAATTTAATAGTAGAGAAAATTGAATGCAAAAATCATCTTTTACGAAACTACTGCAATAGCTTGGAGAAATTGTCGAAAGACACTAAGTATCCTTGCGAGTTGCGGAAATTCCTAAAAGAAAGGTATTTGCGTTTAAGAACGGGTGTAAAATGCGCGATTAAATATTGGGGGGATCAAAATCAGTCACTCGAAGAAAAAATAAAAAATCTTAGTGAAGATATTCTAAATGGTCCACAACACGTATTTGGTAATCACCAACATTGCAAGGAGTATTTTTGTAGACCTGACACTCGTCGAATAGAACCTGTTGGGTTACTTCCAGCAATTGTTGGATGCGGATTAATGGACGCGGTAGAAATTTTAAGTAAAAGACTGTCATATCATTCTAGAAGTTTAATTCATAATTGCACAAGTAATATAGTTGAAAGTTTTAACGGAGTAATTGCCAAATTAGTTGGGGGTAAGCGTGTAAATTATTCTTCCCGTGGTTCTTATGCGGGCCGATGCGCAGCTGCTGTTGTGTCTTTTAATACGGGATCGATTCATAGTAAAACTCATGAAGTCATATTTAAATCTAGTCCTAATCCTTTGATCGCGAAAGTGGAAAATAGTAATCGTAGAAACCGTTTAATTGCTAAACCTAAATTAAGATTACATAGAACAAAAGCCACAGCGCTGTATCGAAAGACGCTCACTATGGACCAAACTGCGAAAAACCTGATCTGAGTCCAGAATTATATGAGAAAGCCAAGTCATCTTTTTTAGTTGATTTAAAGTTGTCTTGTGCTGAAAGAGAGGAGCTTGAAAGGTCGACCCATTTGCAAAGAAGTAGTGCTGAGTGGATGAGTACAAGGAGAAAATTACTAACCTCATCATCGTTCGGGGAAGTTTGTAAAAAACGAGAGAGCACAAGTTGTGCTGCTCTTGTTTGTAAAATCGTTTATGGTAGTAATATCTCCAGTTTGCCTGCTGTACGGTACGGTATCGAAAACGAAGAAACTGCAATTAGACAGTTAGAAATTCAAGAGAATATTAGTATACAAGGTTGCGGTTTGTTAAATCGCAATAGCTCTTCTTAAATCTAGTGTTGATAAATGTAGAATTAACTTTGATTTTCAGTATATTGACTCTGTCACTATACTTAAAACTTTTAAACAACTAAATATAAAAAATACCGAGGATCTTTGGGGCATTTCAACTAATATAATAAAATCAATAGTGCCCGCTATAGCACCTCACCTTGCATTCATATTCAATAAATGTATCGATGAAAATCAGTTTCCTCATCTTATGAAGTACAGTAAAATCAATCCTTTATTTAAAGCAGGAGACAAAAGTGATCCTTCAAATTTTCGACCTATTTCCATACTCCCATCCCTCAGTAAAATTTTTGAAAAAATAATATTTAATCAATTGCTTTCACATTTTACAGACAATAAGTTACTTCATAACAAACAGTTTGGTTTCACTAAAGGCAGGAACACAACGGATGCAGGAGTTGCACTTGTGAAACATATATTTGATGCTTGGGAGGAAAAGCAGGATGCTATTGGTATATTTTGTGATCTATCAAAAGCTTTTGATTGTGTTGATCATGGGACTTTGCTACTAAAATTAGGTTATTATGGTGTTTCGAACAGCTCACTTGGCTTACTCGAGTCTTACCTCACTGGTAGAGTACAAAAAGTAAACATTAATGGCACCGACTCTTCTGGCGCCTCATTAGTCATGGGAGTACCCCAGGGCTCTATATTAGGACCCCTTTTATTCTTAATATACGTTAACGATCTTCCTTATTTCACTAAAAATCTTTGTGAGATAGTATTATTTGCTGATGACACATCATTAATTTTTAAAAGTGATAGACAAAAAGTAGCACTTGACGATGTAAATAATACCCTTTCGGAAATATTGCATTGGTTCACAAGTAACAACTTGCTGCTCAATGCGAAGAAAACAAAATGTGTAAAATTTACTATGCCCAATGTTAGACAGGTGGATACTCATATTACTATGAATAATGAATTAGTTCAAATAGTCAATACCACAGTTTTTCTTGGGATAACTCTAGATAGTAAACTACAATGGGGTCTTCATATCACAGCCTTGGCAGGAAGACTTAGCTCAGCTGCCTATGCGGTTAGAAAGATAAGGTCTCTGACTGACGAAAAAACGGCACGATTAGTTTATTTTAGCTACTTTCATAGCGTTATGTCATATGGTCTGCTGCTGTGGGGCTCAGCTGCCGATATTGAGACAATATTCATATTACAGAAACGAGCTATACGAGCAATCTATAGACTCGGACCCCGTGACTCGCTGAAAGAATTATTTAAAGAAATTAATATTTTAACAGTTGCTTCTCAATATGTTTACGACAACATCTTATATGTACGGAAGAACATAGATCTATTCAAAAAAAATTCCGATAACCATAATTTTAATACAAGAAATAAAAATAAATTGGCAATGACAAAAATTAGACTTCATAAAGTTGGTAATTCGTTTGTTGGCAAATGTATAAAAATTTATAATAAAATTCCTCAGGATTTGGTTGACATGCCTCTTAATAAGTTTAAAATAGTAGTTAAAAAATGTTTGATGATGAAAGGCTACTATAATGTAGACGAATATCTTAATGATAAAAATGCATGGTCACCCTAATCTTCTGTTGTTGGCCACTCGTATAATACAATAGAAACTAATTGTAACAATGTAAACAAAACAATATTAAAAAAGAAAATGGATAATCTACCTGAGTTTCTTGCTGGTCTCTTCTCAGGAGAACCAACTTACCGAACCAGCGAAAGAATCATTTTCTAATGGTTATTTATGTACTTACTTAATTTAGTATTTTTATAATATTACTTGACAAAATTGTAAAATTTTGACATTCATATGTGCTCTTTATGTGCCTAAACTGAATAAATGAAATTGATTCTTTGATTCTTCTTGACTCATATTTTGTTATTGTTTACTTTCGTTTAATTAAGTATATGAATAATTTATAAATTTCATGTTTGTTTATAACAAATTTTTGTACAACCCTAGCACGCTTTTTAGGTGGCGACTCATATTTTGTTTACTTTTAATTATATGAACCATTTTTATACTTGTGTTTCATTTATTGACAATTTTTTGTACAACCCTAGAAGATTTTTTAGATTGCGAGGTGATCGTAAGCAAAAAGTATTTGAGTTTACGCAATAGGCACATTTCCTTGCGTAGATATAAACACTAGCGAGGAAAGGCGTCATGTTATTTCGACCGTACTTCCTACTGAATTTGCAATTATTTTATTGAATGAAAATTTTACGAAATAAGAATAAACTTTGGTAGTAAAATTACAAATAAATACATAGGTACTCGTAGTTGGAATTTTAGGTAAGTAGAATACAAAAAGGTCAGTCCGGACCTGCTCTTGATTGTTTATTATAAATAGAAAATCATAAAAATTGTGTCTCAAACTACTCTTATTTATTTATCTAGTAATTAGGATCATTTTATAACGAAAACTACTCTTGGAATATTTTACAAATAGGCAGTCGTTTATTTCCAATAATTCAACATTTTTGTTATGCTGTAAATATTCAACTTCAATAAAAATAACTCAACGTGGAACGTTTGTCGCAAAACATTTTCAAAATCGCGCTCTCTGGGTCATTCACCCGCCCGTCGGATGATTCGGGCAACAATAGCGCTGCTGTCGCTCAAAATCGACTTTATCCGTGCGCGGTCTGGGCCCTTAAGGCGCAACCAGCCAGGTTATGTTGTAGTCAATAAATAGCTAATGCATTTGTCATTTCCAAAACTACGAGTTCCGACAATTGCAAGTATAAATCATATAAAAAATGGCTTCGACACGAACACGAACTTATTATGGAAACAGACAATAAATTTCAGCGAATGTCAGGATAAACACTTTCTATCTAGATAATCCGTTACTGTAGCAAATAGACTCATTTGTAATTCTTTAAACTGTGGCTAAGGGGTCCTTAGCCCCTTCATAATCGCTGGCGCTTGCAAGAGATAAAGCTACTGACAGACGGACGATCGAGGCTTGGCAAATATAACGAGAGTTCTCGAAACCAGTAATAAACTCAGCAGTTATTAGATCCCCCGGCGACCTGGGGTTATCAAGACTCCCGGCAAAGGACAGTGGGGAGGCCGCGGATATATTATTAAGGGGTGACTGGAGAAATATAGGCGTAATGATAATGAAATGAGGGATAAAGATTTGATTATGTGTGTTGTTTTGTGAAGGTAATTGGAACTTTGAGTAATTTACTAGTCCCCATCCGTCTTTTCTTATTTTATTGTATACTAGGTTCGCCAAATCGACGCAGTCCGCCTGATGGTAAGCCATGGCGACGAGTGGCGATTGTGAGCGACTCTCATAGTAAACAAAAATACTATAATGGTCCTCAACTTGACGACCTAGTGATGTGCCTCTTAAAGAACATGGTTATTTATTTATTTAAATCTTTATGCACAACGGTGTACAATGGCGGACTTAATGCCATTAGGCATTTTCTTCCAGTCGACCTTGAGGTGATGCAGAAATAACATTCCGGTAGGTGCTTAAGTTTGTGAAATTGTAATCGACAATGAACTGGTTCTGTACGATATGTCGTACGATAAGGTTATATGTGGGAGAAAACACGCGTGGCTTTCCAGGACAATATCTTTCGGCAGAGAAACGAACGTTTAAAACGCTCATCCAAATCGGGGATGAAGACATGATTTTGTCGTGAACTGTTTAAAATATACATACAAAATTTCATTTTTAACCCCCGACGGAAACCCGAACGGGGTGTTATAAGTTTGACGTGTGTTTGTAAGTCTGTCTGTGGCATCGTAGCTGCCAAACGGATGAACCGATTTTGATTCTGTTTCTTTTGTTTGAAAGAAGGGTTAGGGGAGTGTTTTTAGCTATGTTTTATAAAAATCTGTTAAGCCATTTCAAAGATATGAGGGGTGAAAGTGGTGATGAAAAATTGAATGTGTTCAAATATACCCGTGTTGGGTATCAAATGAAAGGTCATAACTTATACATCACTTTTTTTGTGAGTCGGGGGTTTTTAAAATCTTTAATTTAATTTTGACTTGTTCTAGTACTAACCGTTTGGGAGGAGAGCCGAGGACGGACAGACGGACAGACGGACGGACAAGACGAAACAAAACGGCTTTCGCCCTAAAAAGGGTACCTCTACAGTACTATGTTACCCTCGTATACTTCTTTAACGTAAACAAAAATGCAGTTGTCCCGCATCTTCCGCGAGCCTATTGAGTCGCGAACAGTGGTGGGCATTTGGCATTATGTGAGTGACGCCTCTGCCAGTCCGCGCCGCACTGTCCGTGCGCAAGCGCCGAACCTTGTACCAAAGAATACGAACATTATACTACAGTGGCAAAGAATAGTGCAGTGGCGTGATATAGTGATTAAACATGAGATCTGCTTTAATATGGCTGTTTTTTGTGTTAATTGTAAGTATTTAATAATTAAATTTTTCTTTATCAAATCTTTATGACTTTATAGCGAATTATTTGTATACTCTGGTTCAGAGGTTTCGGTAACCACAGTATATTAGGTAGTTCCTACGCTCATTCATCATCCACTTTTCCCAAACCAGTTGGGGTCGGCTTGCCAGTCTAACTGCGATGCGGCTGAACTACGATATTTTCCGTGAAGTGACTGCCATCTAGATAGAGAGAGACCTTTACAACCCATTGGCGATATGAAAGTTCTGTAGTTAGACATGACATTACATACATCACGCCTATATCCCCGAGGGGTAGAGGTGTTTTACACACCCACATTTTGTCAGCAATTTCGTTGGACCCACATAGTAAGTCCCATAATGATTGCAATGCTCAATAAAAGTGAGTATAGTGTCCCATCAACATCTTAGAGGTCCAAGCCTAGCTCACCTGTAAGCGATGCACAAAAGTACAAAGCTCTGTAATTTCCAGCAATTTGCACGCAACTTAACGTAGAACCAAAGTTATTGGCGAAAAGTAGTGTATAATTTACCTCGGCTTACCTCTTTGAAGAAAACGGACGTGATTATATGTATGTAGGTATGATCGTATAGTAGCTTACAAGAGTAGACGACTTACGATCCTTAGATTCAGTGGAGCGTACCAAGTGAAAAGCGAATATTTTCTCACTAACAAAAATGCATAATCTCATAGAAAAGATACATTACGACATGCCACACTACGGTCTTTAGGTGCATGATGTTGCCATCTGGTGTACATGCTGACTTGTACGGTGTAACCGCTTCTTGAAAACAGTTATAAATATTAAGATAGAAATTATAAATAAATCACAAAACCGTGATAGCGCGATCTAAAAATTATAATAATGTGAAGCAAGAATTGGATGTTGTTGGTAGTGGGCATCGTAGCTCAGTTGGTTAGAGCATTCCCCCTGTAAGGGAAAGACCGTGGGTTCTATTCCCGCGTCACAATAGTTTAAGCAAACTCATTGCTTTGAAATACAAAAACAAATAAAGTATGTACAAAAAATGATTTATCGATGTAAGTATTTCCTGCTAAATACACTGTTTATAAACATGGCCACCTAAAGTTACTTTTTTTTATGTAGAACATTCATATTTTATTTTGTTCTTTTTAGGGTTCAGTATCCAAAGGCTAAAACGAGACCCTATTACCAAGGCTCCGCTGTCCGATTGCTAAATATAATGGATGACCTTTAGACGCTTGTACAGGAGTTTGAAATCCTTACTATTTTTTTTCTGAAGGGGAGGTCATCAGTCTCAACTCTCCAGTTGTTAGGTAATTGACCGAGCGAGCGAAGCGTCTACGGTTCGAGACCATACTGGACAATACATTTTGCGTTCATCTGTCTGACGTATGTGTAGCTCGGGCTAGCGGCCACATTTTTTTATCGAGGTTTTTTTTTTATTGGAGCGGAATTGGAAGCAAAGAGCCCAAACAATGTACGCGTCTACAGTTGAACCCTAGTAAAATAATCGCAAGTGATATCACCTGGATCATGAAAGTGGAATAGGTAAATCATCACTGAGTTGGGCACGACGGTTTCGTATCGACGACGCACGCGTGACTTCTTGTCTGCCTTAGTGCTTAAAGATCCGAGTATTCGCTTGTACCAGGTATCCCGGATGGATCTACCTTATACCGGATAACGGAAAACTAAAGTATAGTATTGAGTACAGATGCCCCATAACATACTAAGCAATGAGGCCGTTCTATATCGGCAGGCACTTCTTCTTGCAATGGCCGCTTTAACGTCCACTGCTCAGGGCACCGCCGCCGGCGGAATTTCGCCACCTCTGCCGCTACTGTCACGGGTCCACTACCTCATCCTCTCAGCCGCCTTCTTCGCGAGCGTAACCTAGCGTCCGTTATTTACGTAAAATTCCCAAATAAGAATTTAAAAAATAAATGTGTTTCAAATTAATACATCCAGTCGGTTCTGTTATTGAAACTGTTCAAAATATATTTTTTTTAAACGGTGGTACTATGGTACGGTAGGTACGGTTTAATGTGCGCGACCGATGAGTCCAGCACGCAGCAGTACATGCAGACAGCAACCGCACGTCAACTGTCATTGTGCGTGGGTCCTGTATGTGAATGTGTGTGCTATGCGAGCGACAACGGCGATCGTCGATTGTCAGTGTCGCCTGTGCTGCGTGCTGTACTGATTGGAACTGAACCTTTATTCTACACAGGTACACCTGGTCATATTATGGTGTAAATATTTGGCTGACATGACTTCACATGACAATTCCCCATTTTTGATTTAGTTAGGAGTGGGTTAATGTCAGTGTCGTGGTAACCGAGTATCGAACACATTAACAAAACGTTTAAAATATTAGGTGCAATAGTTACACCGACAATTTAACTACAATCAGCAAACAACTCTAATGTTATTATACAACAGACAATGACCTTTAATGTTCGCACTGAGTACGTATTGTTGCAGAAACGAGATTTTCCCATTCAAGTGGAGCGATCAAACCTATCTACATTATGAGCCTCGTGGAAATATATTAATTCAAACCATAATGTATCATTAAAATATATTAAATAGCGACATAACTAGACAAAAGCCTGGGAATTTGAATGGGAATATTTTGACACTTTTGTTTTTCAAGAGTGTGAAATAGTTTTATTTATATTTTTCAAGATCACTGGTCTTAATTATTTTAAGGTCGTACCGTAAATAAATTTTGAATTTATACATAGATATAGGTACGTATCTACGTATAGTCACGCTTATTTCTCCGTAGGGGTAGGCATAGGCGGCTTAATGGACTTTTTGTCAGTGAGTTTTGGCCCAACGTAATACTCACTGCATGTTCGCTCGCGAGTTCGTTGACGGTTTTGCTCGTCAATGGACTATACGACATTAAGGCATTTTTGAAATTTTCAGCATTACCATTGGTTTGATATTTCTATTAAAAATAATTGACACTGGCTGTACTAAGCCTGAAGGTAAATTGGTTCTCAGAATACTACAGTTCGATTGCACAACCCAATTACTTTATAAGCCATTTATTATACTATTAGTGTATATGGTCCATGAGTATATGGGTCTAGATCAAATGCACCAAAGCGATAAACGATCTATCATTGTTGAGATACAAAGAAATTGCTAAAGACTACGATTAACATCTCTGAGGTGTTATGAAGGTGCATGGTTACGAAATCTTATACCTTCGATTCAAAGATAAACAACTATTCAATAAAATATATAAGTATAAAATATTACCTCTAATATGTGTACCCCGTTCTGTAAATAATATACAGAATAATAGTAATGTCAGTCCACTCGTGACCACGGCTCTTGTAACAGGGCCGAAACGTCGGGTAATAAAGAGGTATGTATATATCTCAATAATCGCGTAAAAGACCCGTTAGTCTTAAGTTTATAATATACAGAATGTCCGTTTCTTTGATCGGGTTTCACGGGCTTACCGATATCATCCTCACCTTCACGCAGTCCCCTACTGACATAAGGTGGAGGTTCTAGCAAATACCAAAAGTGGCGGAAATGGTAACAGGCTCCCCCATTACGTGAGACCAACAATGAAACGCCCTCTATCTTCTTCGAGGATAAAGATGTGACTGTGTTGTTATTATTATTATTTATTTTTTTATTTCACATCTACATCTATTTTTACAGGGTAACCCCTAATGCAACAGAGTAGGCTATCTTATTTTATCTATCTCTAAAAACAAGTGTGTATTATATAGACGTACGGAAGTTTAACCCATTACGTTTCAGCCAGTAAAGTTGGCACATAATAGGGGAAGGTTATTGCTGTAACCCGTGAGCTTTTATTAGCTGGTTAGCTTCGATAGCTAAGACTTTGCTGGGAGCCTTAAAGAACTCACACACGAGCAGACGGACTGTCGGATCGATCAGACGGTCGATAAGGTTGAGAATAGAACAACATAGGCCGTCTGAACGATCTGGGCCTGCAGGCGATCTATCTCGGTCTATCTCGGAAACTCGTTAAAAACAATATACCTACCCAATTTACAAGGTTTATTTACGGAAACTTTAAATTATCAGTTGTAATTGTAAATTATGACGGATCAAAAGCCATCACTCAAATAAAATAATAACGCCCTGCCTGTGCCCACAATCGTAGACGTTCGTCACGACTTATCACCTGGCAGGCGGCGTCAATTTGGTGAACGCATATAAAAAAAATATATATATAGAACAGAGTGAATATGAAAATTATTCATTTGGAAACTCGTTGCGAGCGGGAGGGTTGTATCGCTTAACACGCAACCGATTATATTAACACGCCAATGTCTTTAGCGCACTTTCCCGCCCACAAACATTTTACTTTCAAACGCATACCAACATAAACACACACGTTTTTCCTGACAACGTCTACTTTTAATAATAATTGTCGTAATTTAACTGGTAATGACATTCGAATTATTGGTCTGTATAACGAGGTGTTTGAGTCTCGAGTTAAGTTGGAACAAATCTAATTCCTAAATTCCATTTTACATTCTATGTAAAATGGAATTTAGGAATTATCAATAGGTGACGATTAGACAAAATGTTTTATAAACACACAACCTGCTTAGTTTCGGCATTATCTTGTATATCGTTAACATAATCATTTATGTCTTTTCAGATTCGGCAAGAGGGAAGTTGTGAAGACGAAGAAGATGTCTTCCAACCAACGCCGATACCACTTAACAACTGGTCGAACGAGTACCAGGCACCGGCTGGCACCTTACAAGAGAATATCAAGACCGAAACTTCAAAAACAGTTGCTTCAATACCCGCTCATTACTGGGAAGACGCCTTGAGGCACAGTGTATACTTAACCTTGGTCAGAGACAAAATAGACCAGTTAATAAGTAAAGATGTTTACATGACATCCGACAACAAACCTGACGTTGATGATCACGATTTGTGGGAAAAAATTAAATTAGCACCTTTCGATAGAGTGAAAGAAAAATTTCTTCCACCTAGTGATTCTATCATACTGGCAAAAGGCAGACTTTTCGAAGACAAAAACGGGTACCGGTTTGCGGAGGATGACGCAGTACCTCAAAAATGCAGTAAAGACAACTGCACCATTCCCGTCAAAGCATACTGGTCAGTGAAAAGAGTGAAGCAAGGAGACAAATATCTAGGCAAATATCACTATGAGCTGACGTTTTCGGTTACGTCCCAATCACCGAAGATATTAAAGAAGCCTTTTGAGAACCCAGTCAGAACATTCACAATTAGAGAGAATAATCCAACGGAATCACCATCGATTCAAACTTATCAAAGGCCTCGACCCTCAATGCAGCACCAGAGAGCTCAACGTGCCGTGTGGGTCCATAAGAACATAACTCCGCCTCCAAAGTATCAAAAGAGAAAAGACTCAAGCGACTTAGATAGATTTTTCACATCTTTATTTTCAGATGATGACTCTGATGAAACAGAGTATCAATCAAAACCAAAAGTTCATTACCCATCTCCTTATCAATCACATAAACAGCATGTGAAATCAGGTCCATACTTTAACGACCCTTATCATCCAAAGAAAGGGTACCCTGTTAAACCTCCACCATTCCGATACCCTCGTCCTCCAATGCCACCACCAGCATCACCTCAAGCACATCGTTACTTTGATGTTGGCCACAATGGGCACCATCATGTACCCTTTGAGACAGATAACAAGCCTTCCACGTCAATAAGAACAACTAAACCAGCAGTTTTGCCAACTCCAATCCCGAATTTTCAACCCATAGAAGAACCCACGGAGAGCAACGTCGAGCAGTCTAGTCCTAATTCAACAAATGCGAAAGAACCAGAAACATCCACTACTTCCTACAAAATGTACAATTACAAACCAACTCCAACAAAACTAAGTTATCGCCCAGAAATGATCAGGCCACCCGTATACAACGCTCCCCCAGGTGTATTCGTCACTATGGATAAGAAGCCTTTTAAACCACTGCCACCTTTTAAATCAGTGATCCCTAAACCACATAAGCACCTACCCTCAGACTTCCGACCGAGTCCTCAAATCCATGAAGATCCAAATACTGGCTCAGAGGTCTCAGATGATGATGCTTTCAGACCAATAACACTAAACTTGACAGAACCACCAATTAATAAGAAAAAGGTTACTAAACCCCATGGAAAACCTGTTTCTAGACCAAAACCACCTATAAAGCATGATAGTGTCAAATATAACCATCACCTCACAACGGCTTTACCTGACATCATTACTGCAGGACCGGGGGGCCTAACTGGTGATGTGTATGACCCGTCGCATTGGGCCGATATTTTAGCCGCATTTACTAAGACAACTCCGATGGACTCGCAAAACGAAAATGAAATGCCTATAGAAACTGATGTTGTAATTACTGCTCCACCATCCGAGGAGCCAGAACAGGAAGTGCCAATAACAACAACAACTCCGTACCCATCTACTTCTACAACAACGAGGTCTACCACAAGGTCTTTAAAAAATAAACGGACCAGACCGCCAGCAAAATTCAAGAAATCTGATAAATATAAAAACACCACGAAGTACAGAAGTACAAGCACCACGACAACTGTAGCACCTACCCAGACAACTATCATGATACAAACCTCTAACGACTTAACACCTCAAGCCAGCTCTGCAGCGAATAATACGGCTAACTCCGTACAAGATTTTACAACTACAGAAGCACTTACAACTACAGAATCACTTACAACTAGTTCGACTTCGACCACTACTTCTACAATGTCTAGTCCGACGTCAGAGCATGTGCAGAGTTTAACTACACCTAAACCATTCACTACGAGTACGACCGAAACTTCAAGTATGACAAATGCTCACGCTATGATTGAAACCTTAGAACCAAAGAATAAAAATCGTTTTAGGATGTCTACTTTAATGATAAAGGGTACATCTGTGAAACACGACAAATGGACAGCGCCTGTTCTCGATAAGGGCCGATCATCACCTGTAATTGCAAGTGGTTTTCCTGTAAGAAGGAAAGCGTCTAAATTTCAAGGATATGTTCCCTCTACCACTCCCAGATATGTAGAAGAGGAGAGATATCGTGACGACCACAAAGATTACGCGTTTAAATCTACTGATAGGGAAAACATTACTTCCACGACAGAAGAAACCAAAGAAGACAATAAGCTAATGCCAATTCCACAAACTACTTTATCAAGTGTTAGAGATACGCATATAAATGACGGATGGGTTCATGAAAAATATGAGAACAAAGCACAGTCTGAAGACGAAACGGAACAAGGCGACATACAAGATACGAAAGATAGCACAGAATTTATTTTCCCATCTACTCCCAAATCTGATAACAACTCAACAATTGAAATAAAAGAAGATCATGCTATTAATAATGAAACTGTAATACCTCTACAACACTCACAACATAATAAAACCAAATGCAAGAAGAAGAAACTCCAAAATAACACAACTGACATTTCAACAGCTGCCAACAACGTAGAACTGACTACTGTTTCTGTACCTATGAGCAGTATGAGTACTACAACGCACACCTCAAGTACGCTTAGTGACATATTTGACTTATTTGGTGGATTCACAATGGACATGGACATAATGGATAAACCAAACACTACCCAGTCTACATCTTCTGTTGAGCCAAACAAAAGCGAAAGTGCAAAACACGAACAATTCATTAAAATTGATGATGATGTAGCGAACTTCTTACACTCGCTCGACGAAACACCTTACGAAAAGAAAGATGACGAATACGACGATGAAAAAAACGAAGACTCTCCATTTGAGAAACGCGAAGATAGTGAAATTGACGAATATTATGACAGTTCAGAAATTCATGATCAAGATAAAGACTTGAGTATATTAGAGTTAATAGCCATGGAATAGACTGAGTGTGTAGTTACTGTGTTTGAGCTTTAAACTGTTGCATCTGTGTCTTTTATAGAAGTGTTCAATGAAAAAGCTGGTAATTAAATGAGGCCAGTTTTAAAATTATTTTATGGCTTGGTTTCTACCTCTTTAAGCCAATAGTTTTTTAAAACGAATCAACTATCACAGATAAAGAATAATACGAGTACCTACAGTAAAGGTGCCCCATTTAAGTCTTGTATGCAAGTTTGACGTCACAGGTTGCATGTTGCACCTATGATTTTCCTATGAAAACGGAAGGAAATCGAAAAAACGGAAATTTATAAGGTTGGTGAACAGCAAGGTCACGAAAAAAAGTTTTAAAAAAATCAAACCGACGCGACGTGTAAAGAGTTATACAATTTGTATGCAAGTTGCAAATGTGACGTTATAACTGCATACAAGACTTGCATAATGGAATAGCGGCCTAAGAAAAGGCGGCGGTCTATATTACGGCTATTTCGCTAGCGACTGTTGTTTACGTAAAATTCCCAACAGATGTAGTTTACGGTCTTTCGACACAGCGTCTGTGAACATACATTGGGGTACCTAATATGGTTCTAATTATTTGGCAAACAGGATAATTTAATTTCATTTTTAAGTTGCCCGATGGACTCGCAGTGCAAGTATTTACTTGATTAATACCAAAAAAAGTCAAAAACATCTTCCATAATCGTTTTTTTCCTTTTTTTCCGAATGTAAATATGTTTAAGTTACAATAAGTTTTAGAATAAGTTTTGTATGATAAAATAAATTATTAAAAATATATCAAGTAAGTATGTAATTCTTACCTGCTCCTTCCATAGAGTATTTGTAAATGGGTTCCGGTTTTAAAGGCACAAAGGCTGCAAAGGATTCCGGCACCATATCTTTTATCCTTGTATGATATGACAACCTGAAATATTAAAAGCACGTTAAATATGACACCAAAACTAACTACCGGAATGGGACCAAAATTGAAATGGACTACACGGTAAGCAGTAGCTTTCAATTAAAAAAAAACTTCAATATCGGTTCACCCAGTCCAACGATAAGTAACAAATATAAAAATATACAGTGGAATTGAGAAACTCCTCCTTATTTTAAAAATAAAAGTCTGTTAAAAATTAGTTAATATTATCTCAAATAAAATGCATATCACTGGATGTAGGCAGAATGTTGTGGCACTCGTTGTGTGAAGTCCATGCCCAGTAGTGGGAGTCAATTGGCTGATGATGATGGTGATGATATAAAAATGTATTTTTTATGGAAATTAACAATGTTTCTTTTCAAAGTAATAAGTAAACTAAATATTTCACAAAACAAATCGCGATAACAAAGGTCTAAGGCCAGATTAGTTACTAATATGCCACTGACAGTTCCCTTACAGGAAATTAATTGCTGTTCTACTGACTGAACTGAGCTAATAAGACCCTTGCCAAAGACATTGAAATCAGCAATTTTAACGTCTTCCTTTTCTCCTCGACGTCCTCTTTTTCGTGAGGAGGCTGACGTCTGTGTGTTTTTCTTTTCTGCGTCCATTAGGGTGGTCTACACCCCCCCCCCCGGCAAGCTATAGAGAGCGTCCTATTGCCGGGCTGCCCTTAACTTAACAGATTCTGCTTATCCGGTAACCAGGAGCCCCACTCGAAGCCGTCCAGTTGGCCTTGCAGTGGTGAGGCAAAGAGCCGAAGTCCATCCCCAACCACGTAACTAAATGTCTTCCCGCGACACCTTTTGTAGGGCCATAAATATACCAATAATTTCTTGAAGAGCAATCTCAGGAGATAAAATCCTGCAGTTCTTTTAATTTGTTACAGTTATACCTTGCAGTATGTAGATGAACATACCACAAGTCCTCAAGTGTGTGAAGGGTCAACATTTTTAGTATATAATTTTTTCTCATAAACAGTGAATTTTATTAAAAAAACATGTAAGCCACACTTGAGGTATTTTGGAATGTTCATCTACATACCGGGCTTAATGTGACTGGCCTAAAGAGTACAGCCAAAATAGAATTGTAATACATCCAGTGCTATATAAAAATAGATAAGTACAAACCTTAGACATTTCCCAAGGACCTCTCGAACAAATCGAGGTTTAGGATGTTCTGGATCCAACTGCACACATGCTTCCCAGTCTTCCCATGACCAACGGTATTGGAAGTTACTTAGATGGTATGCAAACCAGTTAACAAACCTGAAAATTAAAAAAATGTATCGGTATCAACTTAGATAAAAATTTGAGGGGAGATGGTCCTGCCGCTAGGTGGCATTTCAGGTTTTTATTATTTATATATTTTTATTATTTCTATCTATTATTATTATTAAATCACGATACGGGTTGTGTTGCCTGAGGGTGTGATTAAATATGCAAATCTCGGCCATTAAATTTTTATTACTGCAGAAAGCCAACTTTTTTTTTAAGTGTTAGAAATGTGCTTGTCATGTAACATATACAACTGACCACATTCCATATTTGTTTGGCTTTGTGTGTATAGTCTACTTAGGGTTATATTTAGTTTTGAATTTCGATATTATTGATGCATTCATAGCCGTACCACCACCACAAGATCTTAGGGGCTTAAGCCAACCTAAGCTAAAAGTGGTACATTTGCCGAGCAACAGATGAGGCTCTGATTTAAATGCTCTAGGTAAGCATCAAAGTAATTGGCGATATGTAGGCTTGTTATATGTTCCTGCTTATCCATCTGGGGAGACAGGCATGATTACATATCTGAGATTTGTTCCGACACATTCTTATCAAATGTCAAAATACCATAATAATTATAGCACAAACCTATCAAAACAAGCAATATTAAACGAGTCAATCCTCAAAAATAATATTTCTGTCGCCTGTGCTAGCACTTGTGGCATAGTCGAAGGTTGGAGCTTGCAGAGTTCAATCAAAACTGACCCGTAGCACACTTCTAAGTATCTGGGTCTCGGTAAATTGAACAATTCCGCAAATATAACTTCCACAATGCAGTATTCTAATGGTATCTTCGCTTTGTAAGGGAAACAAAGTAACTGAGCCGCACATTCTTTACGTTCCAAGTGATACGCTTCTATAATGTTGTGTAGATGTTCTTCAATGAGGAATCTTTCAATTGAATGAGCTCCGGGCAGTACTGGTCCATCAGGACAATCGGTGTAATCAAACATTCGGAATATTACTCTTGGCATTGGATAAGTATCAGTGTCATTGTGTGGTGGTGGCTGCAAATAAATAAAAAATATTAACCTTAGTATTTTTTTTGTTACCATTAATATTCTTTGAAGTGGCGTTGTAGCCCATAGTACGCACTAGGGATAAATGAATAATTTATTTAAAGCAACATAGGCTCATATATGTTACTAAAATCTTATGTCTAGGTTAGTATTAATTAATAAATGGTGGGGTAATAAAGAGGTTTGAAACTATGAGGCTACCATGACTGGCTGGGGGCTGAGACTAGTTGAAGCCTCCATAAATATTACAAAAAACTAAAGTTGAAAAACAGACGTGAATTTATTATAAACTTTCTATTCTCATTTATGTCAGTACACTTAAATGGATTGTAAAAACATCGATTAAACATCTCACAGCTCTTCCTAACATCACACAGAAAAACATTTTTTTGTAACAAATATAACCTAGCCTATATTACTTTACTCACCCATAGTGTAGCATATTAAATCTAACTAGTTATCCCAGCGAACTTTGTATCGCCTAATTTATTAAAAAAAAAATATATACAATATAAAAAAAAAATATATATACAATATAAAAAAAAAAATATATATACAATATAAAAAAAAAAAAAAATATACATATATAAAATATAAAAAAAGAATTTATAAAAATGTATGTAAATTGAAAAACGCGACAGACGGACAGACGGACAAATTGTCGTATTAAATATATAGATGGTGAAAATGTTTCTGAAATAATCTAAATAATAAAGTTCTCCAGCCACTATTTATTTTCAGTAAATCTTTTTATAATTATTTAGTTCTTGAACTAACCTGTATGCTTGGTAGAGTATGTTGTAAAGCTTCACAAAGTATTGAGTCAAAGGCCAGATATGGTCTCGGGATATGTTTCTCTGACCAATTGTCTTGTTTTAACTTTTTAATCTGAGCCCAAAGGCAATCCAAATACTCTTCTTGCAAGTGAGGAGTATCACTAGACCACACTTTCAAAGCCTGCCAATGCTTTTTACTACGCTTATTTAAAAATATTTCAATTGCTGTAAGTAAATGATCTAACTGGGATTCCTTCTTTTCATACAATTCTCTACCAACCCATGGTAAGGTGGAAAGGACAGCAAAAACAAACCAATCCCTTCGTACCTGTGGTACACCATCCTCATTTGCAGAATCAACCAAAGTTTCTAGTAATGTTAGCAGAGAAGAAGCAGCAAGCACATGACAATTTACCAAGTCTGAAATAAACCTGAGAGTATATCTAGCAGCATTCCATTTACCACTCTTCAAATTCTCTTTAAAAGTCTTAACAATGTAATCAACAAACTCGCCACCGAAATTATAATTCTTGGCATTCAAAAGACCTACTAATGTGGCATAAATTGTACATTTTTCAGGCATACGTATCGCACAGTCAGTGAGAATACGCAATATTTTGACGCGGAAAGTACTAAGATCGGCTTCTAGAACGCTTGCCAAACCTTCTAAATTACTCTCTAAACTCGAACTACTTTTCTCTCCAACCCTGAAAATAAGAGACTCAAGCCTGTCTTCAATCTCTTGATTCTCCGATACTCGTCGTCTTTTGCGGTGAAGACGTTCTAAAACAAAAGTTTTACTTTAATCGTAATCCAATAAGATTTATAACCTACAAATTCTAGAGAATATATTTAAGAACAAACCATAGCCGTCATCATCATCATGAGCTCTTCTGCGATTCATTACTTGAAGCTTTTATACCCAAAGTAAGAAAAACACAACAAAATACAGTGAAATACTAATATTCCTAAATCACAATCCCGAAACGCCAACAAAACTCAAGCGACTGTTTTTTTTAATTTGGATACAAACGAAATGTGAACATGCATGGCATAAGGTCGAACTTCATACAGCCTAGATTTAATTAATTTACAGTTTCTGTTTTTCTGTTATAGATATCCAGCCAGTTGTTATCATGTTTTTGGAGTAATACTTGAAAATAATCAAATAATATATGATCTCCGTTTATACAGAAAATTTTGTATTATTATGTTATTTTTAATAATTTTTAAGGATCCATAATAAAATTGTAAATATTCAAAATTAATCTGTCATGTCCTGGCAATAAATTGACTTTTTTATTTATTGACATGGCACAAAGACCTTGGAAGCCATGCCAAAAATTCTCAAAAAAAAAAAAATATTGACAATTTGATAGAAACGTATCGTTTGGTAGTTTGTTTTTGTTACCTACTCTTGTGCAAAGCAAATAGTTTATTTGTTTATAAACGAACCCTGGATTTAGATTTTGTTCTTTTCTTTGAATGAAAGACCATTTCTTTTCTGTAAATAGGTACATGAAATTGAAGCAAGATTGGTTGACTCATTACTATGTCTTGCAATTATGCAGATGGTTTATCACCTTACGAAAATAAAGGAGTCTTAGGACTTCCAGAAGTAAGTACCTATCTATACCTTTACTTCTACACACAAAATCATGTATACAGTCATAGGCGTTCATTACGCCTATATTTCGACAGTTACTTTGGTCCCACGTAATAGGGAGCAAGCCTATTGCCGTTTCCGGGCACTTGTATTTGCCAGAGCCTTGTGTCTGTCAGCAACTCGGCACTGATAAGCCGTTGCGCTGCGTGGAGGTGAGAATGACTACCCAAGAGCTTTAATAACTTAATAGTACACTGTACTGTAACTGCAATTTATCCAGATCTGGCCTGCGAAATGGGCTTGAAATTACTCTTAAATCATCATTCATTCATTTAGATGTACTGTCAAATAGTTTCTTTTTGTACATTCCAGAAGTTTGATTCTATCGACAAATTTACTAAAAAATGTGAGTTATTGGCCCAGTTTATAAATGAAGCTAAGCATGTTGTGGTACACACAGGCGCTGGAATCAGTACTTCAGCAGGAATACCAGATTTCAGGTAAAAATATTGTTTAAATAGTGGACATCCACAGTTCTCACTGGACACTACTTTTGTGTTAAAAAGTATATAAATAAATTATATAAAAGTATATATATAAATTTACAATAGAGATACTTTGGAACCCTAATGCAGATTAGGGTTCCAAAGTATCTCTATTGTAAATTTAATTGAAATCGGTCAAGCTGTTGTTACAGATTTCAATATGGTACGGATACAAAAACAATAGTTTGGGATTCAGAATTAGGTACCTACTTATTTAATAAACCTGAAGTTATTATTTCATTTTGTTTTTAAGTTTAATAATAATGGAAAAATAAATTTCAGAGGGCCAAATGGTGTATGGACTCTTGAAAGGGAAGGTAAAAAGCCAACCTCAAACATTTCATTTGCCGAGGCCTTACCAACCAAAACCCACATGATACTAAAGAAATTAGTGGAACATAACAAAGTACATTATATTGTGAGTCAGAATATTGATGGACTACATCTAAAGTCAGGGCTACCCAGGAAATATCTGGCTGAACTACATGGTAACATGTTTATTGATGAATGCAATTTGTGTAAAAGGTACATGCTTTTTTCTCATAATAAAAAAAAAGTTAGCACTGCATGCTTTGCTTTAAAAAAATCTGTTTATTGTCTTTGTTTCAGTGATCATTGATCACCTTTTTATGGTAAGTTGACCTTCAGACCTTTATATATATCTCTAATGTGTTTAGATCTTTATATAAAACTTAGAATAGTTTCTATAAAAAATAATCCTATTATGTAGGACCAACAAAACTGACCAAAAAAAGGCAGAGGCGACACATAATGGGGTATAACCACCTCTGCCTACCTCTTTGGGGAAATAGGTGTAATCATCATATTTTACTATCTATTATGTGCAACGACCAGCAGACTTAGTCACAACCTTCGGAAACTACCGTTTGCGAATCAGAGCAGAACATTTTCGGACTGAAATTTGAAACTTCATAAATCTGAAGTTACTTTCATATATCGATAACCTTACTATCAAATTCGGAAATCCATCGATCCAATCGACAAATGAATGAGTTGTCAATTCGAGACAGGAAAGTTTCGAGTGGTTGAGAATAAGGCTGCAGGTGACTAGTGATGTGTAGGTGTATTAATCGCCTGTGACAAAAAGATTCTTAAATACTGAATGGAGTCAGGCTATACCTGGCGAAAGTCCTTTATAAAATAATGGAAAATTGATGTTGAATTTTTAGATAATTGCAATAATTTCAGTCTTTCATGATAATGCCTCGTAAGTAGGTGAAACATATGTCGACGTTTAACATGTCTTCTATTTATCGAAATTATTGCATTTATCTAAAAATTCAACATCAAATTTCCATTGTTTTAAAAAGATTCTTGTTTCAGACAATTTGTGAGAAGTAGTCCAGTAGAAACAGTTGGCAAGAAGTGTAGTGGTATTCCGTGTGCCAGTGGACATGTAACGGGTAGACCTTGTAGAGGTAGACTGTATGATGGAGTGCTGGATTGGGAACATAGTTTACCTGAAAATGATTTGCTCATGTCAGAAAGGCATTCCAGGTAATCATTGACATAATTTTTCCGGAGTCGGACTAATGAAATAAAAACATGCTTCTTTTTTCTTCTTAAAATAGCTGTAATAATTTTGCTTTAAATTTTCATCAATATTGTAGTCAAAACGGGTCAAAATGTTTGAATGGTTTGTCACATCGGTCCTGGTTGTTGGAATTTTAATTTTGAATTACCGAGAGGTTATAGATTTTCAACAGTGCCCTGTAATGGCAATAGGCTTGCCCCTTCTTACACGGGACCAACGAAATTATTGGCCAAGCGTAAATGTATAATGCAATTTGTCCGAGACACCCAGGACTTTAATTGGCTGTGCTATAGCCGCTGGTACGTAAGATTTTGTTGCCTACATTTCATTACAAGGCAACGGGTTTCAAATATTTTTCCAAATTACAACAAAGCTGCTACTTTTTATTAAATTCATTCGGCCATTTTGGATATAACCCATTATAAATGTGCCCGGTGACGGCAATAGGCTTGCCCCCTATTACGTGGGACTAAAATACTGGCAAATTGTGGGTGTGCAATGCACCTCTGCCTACCCATACGGGGATATAGGCGTGATATATGTATGTATGTATGTGAATGTATAATGCAATTCTGCCTACCGCGTACTGGGAGACGCAGCGTGGGTAGGCTTGTGCCACAAGGGGGACCGACGACATCGTAAAGGTCGCGGGAAGCCACTGTATGTGGAAAGCGCAGGACCGAGTGTTGTGGCGTTCGTTGGGGGGGCTGAAATGCTGATGATGAATTCTGCTTACCCCCTCGGAGATATAGGCGTGATTAGTACGTGTGAATGTTCTTTAATTCTGGTTCATTTCAGTATTGCAGATTTAAGTATATGCATGGGAACAACATTACAAATAGTTCCTAGTGGAAATCTACCCTTAGAAACATTGAAGTATGGTGGCAAGCTCGTCATATGTAATTTGCAACCCACTAAACATGTGAGTAAAATGTTTTTTTTTATACAACTTACTAAATACATATGTTAAGAGTATGTAACAAACATTTGTGGATCACACAAATAATCGACCCGGAATCGAACCTGGGACCTCAGGGCCGGCAGTCTCATACTCATACCACTGCGCCATCGAGGCAGTCAAAACCTATAAGCCGCCCAGAATGACAGTGGGATTCAACTTGTCACAATAACCGGCTTGTGACGTCATCAATTGCTAATGAGTATTGATAATAAAAATTACAGGACTTTTTAGCGTCAAATGACGTCACGAAGCGGTTATTGTAACCACGGTCCATCCCACTGTCATCGTGCGCGGCTTATACAAATTTTAAAGAGCCTCTAAATGTCTTGGTACTTACATCTACTAAATGACAAGTAAGGTACACTTAAGAACTTACTGAAAATATTCATAATTTCTACATCGCGCTATTAAGGTTAGCGTTGGATCCACCTACCGCAGTTCTACCGAACTGACGGTACCAGTGTATCGTGTTACAACGATATTTAAACACTGAATTTTTAGATGAATCCTTACCAAATCCATATATTTCTGTATTTCAAAGCAATGAGTTTGCTTAAACTATTCTTAAAATATTAAGATCCTATAAATATCGTTGTAACTCGATACACTGGTACCGTTGGTTCGGTAGAACTGCGGTAGGTGGATCCAACGCTAACCTTAAGAGTCCGTATGCAGAATCGAAACGGGCGGAATTAGGTATTTGACACATTTTGTGCGTGAGTCCGGAGTTACCGATGGTGGTCAGCTAGTAGGTACGGCGATTACATGGTTTTGATCTTTTTTTTTCATTTTATAATAATAGTGTCTTGTGTGGGGGAGGTGAAAAGAGGGCTAGGAGGGGGGGTGTTTTTTTCTCTCCTTAAATTCAAGAAAAGACCCTCTATACTCGTATGATCCCGTAATCAAAACTCCTCTACCTTTCCTCTGTCGTTGCACTCTCAAAGGGGGGGCGAGGGCAAATTTTTTTTCCTAATCAAAATCATTTGACCTCCTCTATACAAAGGGGCTCTACCAACATATTTAGGGCCCCAGCGAACTCATCTGCTAGTGGCGCACCTGCTGATCAACGGACGAGGCTCGTTAATTTACGGTACCTATGAAGTGGCTTCGGTCCCTACGTGGGTACCGGGTGTTGGTCCGGGGGGTACCACCGTGCAACTGTGCTAAAGCCCCACAAGTAACCCAGCCCAGGTTGGTTGCGTAAGGGGTTCAACAGCTGCACCGCCGGGCCCGGGGCCATGTATGGTGCAGCAGGCATGGAACCAGTGGGGGCAAAGCGGAGTCTAGTGTGGGTGGTGTGGGTCGATTCGCTGGCCAGGGAGACCCTTAGCAACGGCGTTGCCGCGGCCGCCCGCAACACAGTCATGGGGCCCGCCTGGGACCAACCACACCAGGAGGCTGCCCCACATGTTCTCGCGCATAATCCTGATGTGGGATCGCCGCTCCGGGTGGTAACCGGTGTGGGATAGCGGCGGCCTTGCACCAGGGGGGTTTGGTAGCCCTTCCGTCCGGCGGGTCGGCTCCAACCTAACCACACGGTTCCAGACGAAGCTAGCCCCTGCGCTTTGTCACTTATTACTGCTGCACCAAATGTCGCCCTGTCTTCACGCTTCTTCTTCAAATTTATAATGGCAGTGCAACAGAAATAAGTAAACGTTCCACAGCGGCCCCAGGAAACCCCACAGCTTCACTTTTCGAGGTGGAGTTCACCAACATCCGTGGACTCCATGCGAACCTCGATGCCGTCCACCATACCTTGAGACGGCTCGGCCCGCTGTGACGTTTCTCACGGAGACACAAATACGCCGCCCTGACAGCACGCCTTACCTGTGTTGCCCCGGTTATGTATATATGTATCGAGGAACAATACCGGGGCGCCGCAGGGGTCCGTGCTGTCACCAACTCTTCCCTCTGCAAATCAATGATATGCTATCCCTCGGGACCATTCATTGTTATGCAGATGACAGCACATTGCAGGCGTGTGCATTTACAGCCAAGAAATCCCCTTTCCTTCCTCTACCCTCTCTTCAGAATGCATTATTACCAATGAAGGGCAACCTTGAGATCCTTGACATAGACGTTCGTCAAGAGCTCAATAATAAAAACTACATCGAAAGATGTATAGGGCTAGCTTCGTGGAAACTAGGAATACTGAATAAGGTAAAGCGATTCTTTACACTGCATCAGAGGTGTCTGCTGTACAAGACGCAGATTGGACCCTGCGTCGAATACTGCTCTCACTTCCGGGACGGCTCCGCGAAGTATTTGCTGGACGCTCTCGACGCTATGCAGCGTCGAGCTATCCGTATTATAGATTGTCCGGAGGTAACGGGAAGCTTTGAGCCGCTAGTTCAGCGCCGAACAATAGCTTCCTTGGCCGCATTCTACCGTATTTACCACGGCGAGCATTCTGAAGAGCTCTTCAATCTGATCCCATCTTCCTTCCGATCCCGAACAACGCGTGCCGGGCAGAGATGCCACTCCCACACAGTAGGTACATGTTCGCGAGAACCGAACGTTTTAAACGTTCGTTTCTGTGCCGAACGATACTGGCCTGGAACGCCCTGCCTGTGCACGTGTTTCCTCCCACATATAACCCTGGGTTCAGTAGGTCGTCAAGTTGAGGGCCACTCTCTATAGTATAGTGTGCTGTGAGTGACCCACAATCGCTTGACGTCGTCACGACTTACTACCAGGCGGGTGGCGTCAAATTGGCGAACCCAATACAAAAAAAATAAAATAAAAAACTACCTCTATAAAATTATTACTCATTTTGACTCTACTCGGGAGCCCCCCTTGGGGGACTGGAGGGCAAATCACAAAAACTCGGAATTTTCCCTAGGTCCCCGAACCCCCTTTACATTTCTGCAAAAAAAAACATAGGTACCTTCCCCTCCACCATCAAGGAGAAAAATAAAATTGTGTCAGTGAGTGAGTGAGTAATCCAGCTTTATAAAATATAACAGCTTTTTTTAACAAAAACAATGATAAATACATTCTACATAATCACTTGTTGTATTTAAAAAGAAGCCTAATCATCACAAAATAATAACTAATATTACCAAAGTATCAAAATCTCACGCCACGCTATATTCGTCTGTAGACGGCGTCGAATTTTGGCGCGCAGAGCGACACGTCCTCTCCCTGTAAGCGCTTGGCGCGGACTGTTTACTTGAGGCATGCGTCGAGTATTATAAAGCGAAATTTAGGTGTTTTTAAAAGATTATTTACAGCCTATTTTTTATTATTTAGCTTTCTTTTTTTTTGGAAATGGATTGATTTTGAACCAAGGTTTATTTATGTTGTTTTAATTTTATGAACGAGAGTTTTATGTAGCCGAAATAAGAACCAATTCATTGCCCATTTTCTCTAAAATTTGACTAACTTAAATATTTGTTTACTCAATTTTTTTTTATGAAAGTGATAAAAAGTAATCCATACATTTGATAGATGACTTTTACAAGAATACACTGTATTTTTGTAATACTTTTTAGACGTCAAAACGATTAGTGAATTTGTGATATTCTAGACCTCTTCCAGCAAAAGATACGAAAAACTACCGATTGTTTTAGGTCGATTAATCAAAATTTAATGACAAAAATAAGAAAGTAGCTCACTTATTAGATCATTATTGAAATGATATTTCATGTTGTGCATTAAAACTTATAAAAATACAGTATTTTCAGTGTAAAAACACGTCTGTAAAATCAGCGAAAACGGTAAAATTTAATAGGAGGACTCTTAATAGCGTAATGTAGAAATTATGAATATGATATGAAGCAAAAATTCGATGTCGTCGGTAGTGGTCATCGTAGCTCAGTTGGTCAGAGCATTCCCCCTGTTAGGGAAAGGCCGTGGGTTCGAGTCCCGCCGATGACATCAGTTTTTGTGATCTATTTATAATTTCTTTCTTAATATTTTAAGAATAGTTTAAGCAAACTCATTGCTTTAAAATACAGAAATATATTACTGAAAATATATTAAATGTGCCCAGTTGGATACAATGTGATCACTAATTGAACGAAGCGAGCGGAGCTCCTTATCAGGCGACTCAAATGCAACTCGATGTGAAATTATTTCTCGACAACTACCCAACCGATTTTCATGATTTTTTCACTCAAAAAATCAAGCATTCTCAGGAGCAGGGTTTTGTTCGATACCGAATTTTGATTTAGGACCCTCAAAAAGTTATTGACCAAAAATATGACAATAGTTGCTTCGCTCAATTGCATGCTGCAGCGCATTACCACGGCAGCGACCGCAGCGAGTAGTTATTTAGATTGTTCACACTTTAATGATTAGTTCCTTGTCTACTGGTAGATGGCGCTGTGTATGGAACGTCGTAAGTCGCACACGGATATAATATGATCTCAATATTCGAGGTCTTAGGCTAGTGATGTCCTGGTCAGTTGGTAGAACGTCCCTCCTGTAAAGGGAACAATCGCTGATTCAAGTCTAGCCCACGACTACCGTTTTTACGATGCATATTGTAAAAAATATTGATTTAATCATCATCTGCCTGCCCTTATCCCAATTATTTGGGGTCGGCGCAACATGTTTTCATCTTCCATACATCCCTGTCACACGTCATCTCCTCAGACACTCTTTCCTCTCTCACGCATTCCATCCATCTTTTCTTGGGCCTACCTCGAGTTCTCAAGCCATCTACATTCATACTTTGCACCTTTCTTACCACGTTACTTTCCTCTCTTCTCATAACTTGTCCATACCATGCTAGCCGTTCGCTTCTCACTTTTTAATTTATTGGGGCAACTTTTAAACTTCCTCTAATATACTCGTTCCTCTTGTTACACCACACATCCATCTTAACATTCGCATTTCCGCTACATGCAGTTTTCTTGAAAGTCCATACAGGATGGCAGGTCTGACGACAGTCTTATATTGATTTAATCAAAAATATTGATTTAAACTTATAAGAAATGTTTTTTTTTTTCAGGATAACAAAGCAGACTTAATAATAAACTATTATGTCGACGACATTTTAGAAAAAGTTATGGATATATTGGGCATAGACATTCCAACATATTCTGAGGGGAATAACCCTACTAAGCTGGCAAGTGTTGCCGTTATAGACTGGACCATAAACCGGCAAGATGTGTTGCAATTAGAAAAAATATTCAAAGCTAAATGTAAAGGTGTGAAAAAGAAAAGGATTTTGGTGAAACGGAACAGTACGAATGGAAATTCTGTGAACAGTGTTTGTGATAGTAAGAGAAAAATAGTTAAATTAGATGTTAAGCAAGAAAATTGTTTAAATGACAATGTCAAAGATGAACCAGTTGACAATATCACCGAATCTGTTTAATGCATTTTATAAATAAATAATCTATACAGATAAATTTAAGTGTCTGTTTGTAATTTCAAATTCACAGCTTTTTTGTTATTAAATGCATATGAAAGTACATTATAAGGTGTTTACATTAAAAACTAAATTGTTTGTTTTGGATAATCTCTGAAACAGCTGAACCGATTTTACCGGGACTCACTAGCAGATAGCTGATGTAATAAAGAGTAATTTAGGCTGTGTATTCCGGGAAAGTGTTCCCACTAGAATTAGAAACTAGAAAACTATTCCATGCAGGCGTCTGCTGGTAAATATTTGAGACATTTTTTACACAGCGCCATAATATAGCCGCTGTATTCCCTTCAAAGATAGCTATTGCTTGGAAATGATTCCAAGATATCAGTCACCTCTTAGACCAAAATAAACTGAAGATTTATTGAATGGAATCAGGCGTTACCTGGTGAAAGTCCATGATAAAACAATGGGGTAAGATGTTGAATTTTTATATAATTGCACTAATTTCGCTAAATAGAAGACATTATAAACATATGTTTCGTCTACTCACGAGGCATTTTAAGACTGTCTCAAAGAGAACAAGCTGAGAAGAGCTGTTCTCTTTAAGACATTCAACATCTTACCCCATTGTTTTAAAATAAAAACACAATTATTAATCAAAAATATAATTTATTTATATAAATATAATCTTATTTACAACACGGACATATTATATTATATTCTTTGGCACAATAATGGAATGTAAATTTTTTTATGTACTTTTTTTATAATCTAATAATTTCAACAATTGTCGCAAAATATATTCGTCATTCATCATCAGTCATTCATCGTTCATTGAATCATTCGTCGTCATTCATCATCATCGGACTCATCAGATATTATAACACATCGTACCTTTAAGTTATCAGAATGATTTGTCGCTGTTTGTTACCGGTGAACAATAGAATGGAGAGTCACTTTTGTTGCCCGCTGACCAAGTAGGTACCTACTTAGCAGTCAGTAGCTACAGAATATTTCAAATGCTATAATTTCATAGCAAAGCAACGGGTTTAAATTTTTTTTTTTTTAAACAATACATATAGCTACTACTTTTTGTGTGTATATAATTTAAAAAGTAATGTACTAATTGAGTAACAAGTGTAATACATGTGAGAGTCCCGTTTTATTTTCAATTATGAATAAAAGTTCGTGAAAAATAGTACATAAATAATTATAATCTCAAAATAAATTAAGAACTTCACAATACTCATAACGAAATAAGCATCCCAATTACATTAGCTATTTGAAAGGATATAATGCTAAATAGCGGCAAAATCAAATTGTCGACTTGTTCCGTTTTTGCTTCCACAAAACCTGTTATCATTGATGATACAATAATCTTCAATAATGCGTTATCCACCAGTAATAAACCTGTGAAGAGATATCATTATATTATTAAAGGTGGACTACTGATCAGTGAGCCTAACTATAATACTCGTAGAATAAATAAGACTCCCATCAAAATCTGCTTTTGGTTTCCTAAGACAGCGGTACCGTCATATAGCGGCCGTACCTACACGCATCGAACGAAACGAATCTTAGAATTGTGTAAGTAATTTCATGTAACCTCGCACATTTAATCGCATCGAATCGTCCGAATCATCATACTCCTCAGAACATCTATGGCAGGCGTTAAGGGTATTTGGAGTCCTAAAACAATCCTCGTGTTCTAACTACAGAGCTTCGATATCGCCCATGGGTTGTGGAGGTCAGATGGCAGTCGCTCCATGGAAAGCAGTTAGACTGGGAAGCCGTGTGGATGGTGACACAATCATGTGCTATGTGTTGTCTATAAGAGTCTAAATACTGAACTTACCGAACACATCTAAAATGTACACAGTTGCTACTTGTGATAAAATATTAGCAATAGTGCCTTCGTATGTTTTATTCCCTCCTGAAATTAAACATTGAACAGTATTGAATATTAGGCAAATTCGTAGGTAGCATTGTATTCGTATTCGTAGGGGGCAGTCCCATACATTTGTGGGATTTATAAACTTTGATACGAAGATTGCGAATACATTATGAAAAGATTGCGACTCTGTCTATACTGTTTTTTTTATTATTATTTAGTTTATTCACACTTAAAAACTTATTAAATACATTTTTAATCTCCGCATAATTGCACCTTTGGAGTAGCCGTCGATAATCTGTGACATGGCTTTTCTTGTAGCAGAAGCGCAGGTCGTATACCTCGGCACGCTATTCTAAACGACATAATTCGTAGGGCTCTTTCCACCGCAGGTCTTCCGGCCGTACGTGAACCAAATGGTTTAGCACGAAGCGATGGAAAGAGACCGGACGGTATGTCGTTGCTACCGAGGAAAATTATGCTAACCTAGCAGGTGATTACATATTTGAACCGTTTGAGGTTGGGACATAGGGTCATGGGGTCCGAGTGCTCGTCGCCTTTATAGAGACATTGCTAAACGCTTAATCGATGCTTCTCAGGACCAGAAGGCTGGCTATTTTCTGGCCCAAAGAATAAGTATCGCCATCCAACGTGGCAACACAGCCAGCATTCTGGGAACCTTCCCAGTCGGCAATGACGCGGAGGATTTTTTAAACGATATTTTGTAATGTAAATATTTTTAGTATATAATTATGTATATTGTAATTTTTAAATACTTATAAAATAGGTAATCGATTTCAAACAATGAGGTCCTCAATTCCTAGGTGAACTGATTTTGATGATACTTTTTTTTATTTAAAAGCTTTTTTTTCGTTTTTTTAAATTCACGTCCGTTGCCGGCCTGTTGCTTTCCGTGTAGTTCCTATTCAGTTCACAATTTGAAATTAAGAAAAAAAAATCTTAATAACTGACCTGTCCATCTATTATATCCATATTTGGACCCAAACCAACTGGCAGCAGTATCCCCTATACCCAGAGACAGCACTCCGCTAAGCAACTCCAGTTCATAGCCTCTATGCTTCGGTACTAGCACCAGAGGGCAAGCTAAACCCACATATAAATATATCGGTGTCATAGCAAATTTGCCAACATCCTGGAAATGTTTTTGCGTGATGTAATTTATTCTCGTTACCAATTCCCGCGGGAACTCATTACCGAGATAAAAAGTAGCCTATAGCATTTAGGGATAATGTAGCTACATATCAGTGAAAGAATTTTCAAAATTTGTTAATCAGTTATGGAGCCTATTCAATACAAAGAAACAAACAATCCAATATTTCCTCTTTATAATATTAGTCGCAGCAGTTCGAAATTAAATGTAACATTTTTGAAATTGATCGAGTAATTTTGAGTTTACCTATACGTTATCTACATACATACATACATACTGTGGCATCATAACAACCGAATTGATGGACCAATTTTGATGCGGATATTTTCGTCTCGCAGGAATACCGCTAGCATTTTTTAATGTGATTGATTGATAACAAGGTACTAAATTAATATACCTTTTTAATTTTTAATTAAAATACCTTTTCGTCGCTGTAAACTTTGAATGCATTGTCCAAAAATGGTGTTACTCTTTCTATGTTACATTTTCTTAAAGTCTGTAAAAGAACATGAAACATCATTCGGCGTAATCTAAAGTAAAGCATACATTATTGCAAATACGGTTGCAAACCGTACGACGTTCTATTGAACACTATTATCTATATATTTAATACGACAATTTGTCTGTCTGTCTGTCTGTCTGTCCGTCCGTCGCGTTTTTCAATTTACATACATTTGCATGAAATATAAAAAAAAATTTTTTTATTTATTTTGTATATTATTTTTTTATATTTGAGGTGATACAAAGTTCGCTGGGATAACTAGTTATTATAATTTCGCGTTCAACGCCCAGCATGCGTTAAAAATACGCGGCGTTTTTTTAACGCAGCGTATTTTTAACGCCTGCTAAATCCTGGGCTCCGTACGCGTGGTATAGTTTCCTCCTACAAATTAAAAAAAATATCTAAAAACAGTTTATACTTACCTCAAGTAAAACAATTAACGCCAGTCCACATCCAGCTGCAAGGGTCATAAAATGTACATCGATTAAAATACCAGACATAAATACTCCCGACGCCAGTATATGAAATGCCTTTCTGTTGACAGTTGTGGCTTTTACAGCCAATTGTACACGTAGCATTACAGCTAATACGGCCAAAACGCTTAGACAGCCCCAGGCCATGAACAGTTGTATCTGAAATTAATAAAGAAAATTATTATTATTGATTTCAGGCCATTGAGATCCATATAAATTTGTGTTATAGGAGCTAGACAACTGATAAACATAATGTAGGTTCTTATTTTTTTACCACTATAATGATTGCTTATGCTTTAACATAATATCTGATGACAGAGAGTTAAACCGGATCTCTGTCCACCTAGTAGCTATGGACATGCATATAAGTCTGTAATTTTAAATCAACAGCTTTTCACTAAATGCATTTTAGTCCCACGTAATAGGGGCAAGCCTATTGCCATCACCGGGCACTCTAAAAAGTGGGTTATGTCCAAAATGGTTGGTTTGAAACCCGTTGCCTTGCAAAGAAATGTTGATGAAAGGCAAAACAAAATCTTACGTGCCAGCCGCTGTGGCACAGCCAATTAAAATCCTGGGCGTCTCGGACTCCATATAAACATATAGATAGAAATTATCAATCACAAAAACTGAAATGTCATCGGCAGAACTCGAATTCAGGGCCTTTACCAAACAAGATATGATAATGCTCTGTCCACTGAGCTACTTTCAGTTTTGTGATTGACAATTTTCTATCTAAATATTGAGGAATAGTAAAAGCAAAATCATCGCTTTCAAATACAAAAAAATATACATAATAATGTCTATATTATGGTCACTAACCTTTCGCATATCCAATATAAAATAATGAGCAATTTTCATAATACAATCAACTCCTACAAATAAATGCAACACTATAAGTGCATATACACCCACAACACTTGTTATATACCATAGTCTTTGCACCGTTCTATTTTCAGCCTCCATTATAAATAGTGCTGTAACAATAATTCCCACTGATGATATTACCGTCTGAAATAGGTGATATATAATCCGGTTAAAATAAAATGGCACCTGGTGTGTTCTACAAATGCCCTAGATGCCATATTATTTTTATGAGGTTGATGCAGTTGTAGCTTTTGTTAATTTTATTATTGTTGGAAAGAGCAAAAACACAATCCTATGATATAATAACAACAGCAATCAATCTACACATCAAAAAAAATTATTGTAATGAGAACCTCCCCTCTTCTAAAAGTTGGTTAAAAAGTGTTGAACAACACTTTGAAAAACACTGAGTATTAAAACATTATCACAAATACTTGTGCATTCATTCATTAGAACTTGTACACCTACAATCACAATAGGTTATGGGCCCACTATATGTATAATTCCACAGCATAGCTCTATAATCTATTTGTATGTAACTTTATAATTTAGATGGCTTACCATATTAATTTTGTACACAAATTCCAACTCTTGGTCTGTTCTATCGGCGGTACTCCAATAAAAAATCCTAGTGACTGTTGCCACAATAGCCAACATTACACCTTGGAGTACAACCATCGCTTCACCAATCGTAAATGTCTTCGGACAATTTTTCAATGTTAGTCTTAATAACACAGCAAATACTGACAATGCTGATGTGGAAATTAGTGCAGAAAATATGAACCCTGGAAAAAATTACTAATAGTATGACGCGAAAGAGGTTGGGTAAAAAAAAACCTGTGCTGCGAAATGGCCAACAAATACAGAGCAAGATACCTCGGCACTCCAGGTACGCCAGCAGGCCCTGCATAACCTGCAGGCGTTCCTGAAGGAGATTGGGTGGTTCGAGTAGGAGAGTGTCACCCACACGTAAAACACAATGCTGATGTGGAAATTAGTGCAGAAAATATGAACCCTGGAAAAAAATTACTAATAGTATGACGCGAAAGAGGTTGGGTAAAAAAAAAACCTGTGCTGCGAAATAGTCAACAAATACAGAGCAAGATACCTCGGCACTCCAGGTACGCCAGCAGGCCCTGCATAACCTGCAGGCGTTCCTGAAGGAGATTGGGTGGTTCGAGTAGGAGAGTGTCACCCACACGTAAAACACGCTCCCTAGTTGAAGAATTACGGACAACAGCCCGGACTACAAGTACAAGAGGTTGGCAAAGGTACACTACATACCTCACATGTTGCCAGTAATGTTTTTGTCCCATTTACAGTCTATTGCTGTTAACGGGCACAAAAAAAAAAGAGAGCTTCCATACAATTAATAATCAGGTATTCTTTGTAACAATTCAATACCCACCTTTTCACCAATAGAAGTTGTTACTGTCATGTGAAATAAATTTCAGAAAATTGTAGCACAGGCATATTATTATATGTAATTATATTATTATAATTTAGTCATTAATTACTGTTATTTTTTTAATCATTAACTTGCTCATCATTTAATACTGCTAATGGAGATCTTACAAAAAGTGAATCCATTGTTTGATCTATCCCGGTAGCAATGCTATGGCGTGCCGGTACAAAATTCACCAGTTCATCATCTTTTTATATTAAACTAGCAGACTATTATATATATTAATTTAGAATGATTTGCATACCTTCATTTAATATTGTGTACAGTAATAACGTAGATACTCCACTAGCGGCACAGTAACCACCATATATATCCTCTTTTAATATTGAACATGATACAGTCAGGAATGTCATAAATAAAATACAATAGAACAGGTATCCAATTGATATACAAGTAATTATTCTATATAGTGGAGATACACTATATAATATTGAATACAGAAGTAGAATTGTAGGTAATAGTACACAACACCATAGGCCATTTGAACTTGCAGGTCTGAAAAGGTAAATTCCAATAATAAGGTAAACCGAGTTGCGTTATATTTAAGTTAATATAACGCGCAAAGTTCAAAGTACAAGTTTACCTCGTTTCTATACGTTCCAGTAATAAATTTCTTGTAATATGTTTATCAAAGTCCGTCATTGCATTATAAAATTTTGATTCACTTATCCTGAAATATAATTCCTCTACTACAGATTTTAGTGGCATTTTTGTAGATAAAAATTTGCGGTTCTCACAATAAATTTTTCCAACACCGACTAACGTATCACACACTACCACTATGGCACTATCTTTTCCTCGATATGATAATAAAGTTCGTTTGGTTGATAAATGAGTGTTTTATAATTGAAATAAATTAATTAATTGTAAATTGTTGATGGAATTTGGAAATAAATACGACAAACATTCATGACATGACACCTGTCACCTATCAAAGACGAAATTGGACGAAATGACATTGGTAAGCCAACTTATGATATGATAAGGCGGTATTGTCAAAAGACTAAAGCCTGCTAAAACGGCGACCTGGAAAAAAAATTGTTATTATTTATCAAAGAGAATACAATACTAGGTACGTAAGATTATGTTATTTATTATTAATCATTTATCATTATCGTGGCTGTGAGTTTGTTTACTTTATTTTATTTTATTTTAAAGTACCTCTCCGCCATTGGGTTTGTGGAATTGGATAGTGGC
Source organism: Nudaria mundana (assembly GCA_963556515.1). Lineage (NCBI taxonomy): Eukaryota > Metazoa > Arthropoda > Insecta > Lepidoptera > Erebidae > Nudaria > Nudaria mundana. The sequence goes on from OY748300.1 coordinate 5,687,157, forward strand.
AGTACACTTAACCCGTATAACCATAACCGTCGTACCAGGCCCTCTTATTAAAACTACTCTGCAATTTTGTGAGTAAAAATATTTTTCTGTGCTGGATGACAGGCATCCTAGCCCATTTGTGCCAAAGAGAATACAAATACAATACTACGTAAGATTCGTGCGTGGTGCGATCCGCGTAAACATCCGGCGTGCAGATTTGCAATTCTGCAATTACTCAACACTCAAGTAAAATGTTACGACAAATAAGTAGACTGGTGCAGCAGAGGGCCAGATATAGTGTGGCGACTCCAGCACCATTAACAAATCCGGATATTTTATATACTGGGGTATGTACCTACAATGAATTGAATTTATTATAATTTTAAGAACATATATATCTGTGGTTGAAACCAGTTGAAACAACATCTATTTGTCTTTGTGTGTATGTGTAAAATACTAGTTTAAACTATTTTTGGATTTAATACATAGGTATCTATTCTCTGGTGCAACCATAATTTCTGGAAGCTTATTTCACAGCCTGACCACTCTGGTTTATGAGCATCTTTGCTGGAAAAGGTTCGAAAAACATTACAATAAGTGTATAATATGCCTACATACACATACTGTCTTTCCACTGAAACTGATAAACTGATAACCTTGATTGACTGCCTCGGTGGTGCAGTGGTATGTGTCTGCAACTGCCATCCTGAGGTCCCAGGTTCGATTCCAGATTGAATTAAAAATTTGTGTGATTCACAAATGTTTGTTATGGAGAGTGGATGTTTTTGTAAGTAGGTTTTTAATGTATGTTAGAAATATACACCTGAGTAAGATACATAAATATGGTGGGATAAGTACATTAATATGTTTATCAGTCATAATAAATTTGAATAGGCATTGTATTGGTTTTATCACATAAAAATTGTAGGATGGTCTTGATAAAATTTGGTAGATATGTCATTTTTTGTAGCTATTCATAAACAACGAGTGGGTGAAATCATCTGATGGCAAGACATTCACTACAGAGAATCCATCCAATTGTGAAGTGATAGCTGAAGTGCAACAGGCTGGTAAACAAGATGTTGACATCGCTGTTAAGGCTGCTAATGCTGCGTTCAAGTAATTATCACTTGTTTTAAATATTACGAGATCTTAAAAACATCTTAGGGGCTCAAGTCACATGAATTCAGTGCACCTACTACGAAATATATGAGGTAATGCTGTAAAGGGGTCTCATCCAAGATCTTAGGGTCCCTAACAAACCTCATCTGCAAGTGCACCAGCCGATCAACAGAAGAGGCTTTGATAAACATAAAAGTTCCGATAAGTGTCAATAGGCATGTCTCCTATTCAGTGCCTACTGACAGATCTCCATTATCTAGTAGTATCCACAAATGGTGTAAAGGGGTTCCACCAAGATCTCAGGGTCCCAAGTGAATCTCACCTGCAAGTACCTACACCAGCCGATCTACAGACAAATCTCTGACAAACATGAAAGTACCCAATAAGCGACAATAGGCTTGCCCCCTATTACATGGTACCATCAAAGTTACTGGTGATAAGGTATAATAAACGTTTTTAGACATTCTTACATAACGTCATCTAGCCCAAACTAAGCTATATGAAAATGAAAGTGAAAAATATGTTTATTCAATATAACACTTTTGAAAGTCTGTCAGATATAAAGGTTACTATTAAAGTCTAAATTGCTTCTAAACTTACATTTACTGCCAGATTCGCATAACAATAGGTAGAGCCTGAGCCTATAAGTGTGGGTATAATATGCCTACCCCAAACACGCGTTATTTTATGTATGACCACGTGTGACCATCTTTTTTTTTTTTTTTTTTTTTTTTTTATATATTTGGTTCGCCAAATTGACGCCGCCCGCCTGGTGGTAAGTCGTGACGACGTCTAGCGATTGTGGGCCACTCTCACAGCACACATTACTATTGAGAGTGGCCCTCAACTTGACGACCTACTGATGTGCCTCTTCACGCTCCGCTTAAAGAACCCAGGATTATATGTGGGAGGAAACACGTGCACAGGCAGGGCGTTCCAGGCCACTATCGTTCGGCAGAGAAACGAACGTTTAAAACGTTCGGTTCTCGCGAACATGCTATCCACTGTGTGGGGGTGGCATCTCTGCCCGGCACGAGTCGTTCGGGATCGGAAGGAAGAGGGTGGGATCAGATTGAAGAGCTCTTCAGAATCTTTGATGTATGAAACTATATTTGGGGATAAAGACATTTGTGTGTTAAACAGTGGTTTGGTACAAAATGTTGACCACTTAGGGTACATAGTATATCTAAACTCTGTAAATGACAGACTCGGCTCTCCATGGAGAACAATGGATGCTTCACATCGAGGCTACCTGATTAACAAACTGGCTCACCTCATTGAAAGAGACAGCACATATTTGGCTGTAAGTTATCTTCTAAAATATTTATTTACTCTCATGTCGAAAAATTTATGATTTCAAAAGTTGAAATATAAAGCCTATGATTATAATAAGTATTATAAAAAAAATATTTTGTGATAAGTACAGATTTTGTATGAGATTTTCTGCAAATCTGTATCATAAAGTAGGTATGTAACCTTTTAGTTGTTATAGTACAGTCTACAGTAACAATAACAGCTAAGGTCTGTCGATCATACCGTCTTGTCGCGTTTGCCGCCATATTGTCGATAACTTCTTCAAGTTTGTGTTTGTCAAAGTGCCTAAATTATAAAATTAGATAAAGTAGTGTATAAAACTGGACATAACTAGATATTAGACCACGTCTTGTAAGATACTGAGAAACTCGCTAAGACTCGTTTCTCTATAACCTCCTTGTGTTCTAATACCCCTCTTTATGTAACAGTTTCATAAACTACTAAGTATGAATATATGAATCGTAAAATCAGCCTGGATTCAAACCAGTGATAGTTGCCTTACCAGGGGGGAATGTTCGACCTAATTTGTAGTAGGTCGGCTTTCGATGACGGAGTCCCGGGTTCAATTCCCGGGTCAAATCAAATATTTGTGTGATCCCTACCCACAAATGTTTGTTTTGGAGTTTTTTAAGAGTTTTCCTTTTCTCTCCCTGTCTTTAAACCTTATGTTGATTCAAGCTATCATTTCTAGAGTTTGGAGACCTTGGATAACGGGAAGCCATACTTGGCGTCGTATTATGCCGACGTGGCGATGACCGTGAAGAGTTTTCGATATTATGCTGGCTGGGCTGATAAGAACCACGGGATGGTGATACCCGCCGATGGGAAGTACTTCGCTTATACTCGCCATGAGCCAGTTGGTAAGGAAATTTATCCATCAAAAAATCCCTACTTAATTTTTAATCGCAATAACGATAGCTCTTCGGCTGTACTTGAAACCAGGGACTATTTTCTTTCCTGGAGAAATGCTCTAACTACTCACCAAAACACCACTATCCCGAATTATCGAAATTTGCGTTCATATGTAATACGTGCGATTACATGAAGTAGTTGCGCGTCATTGATTTACCCCAAGCCACATCATGATGTGGTTAGACAGTCAAACAGTTCATGAACAGGTCGTGTGTCAAGCATTTTCATGAAGTGAACAATTCTACGATAAGGTTACCGAGTTACCAACGAAATAATATTATGCATTTACTCTTATCCTGTATATTCTTATCTCAAATTGATATAGGTACAAAATACTAATTACGACGATATGTCATAAACAAAGTCATGTAATACCTAGATTAATAATCTGGACTTTAAACCTACATATTTACGCTTCATCAATCTTTTTCTGTTAGTGTCTTCATCGTTCATCGTTGATTTTGCCAATGTCAAGGTAATTTGTTCCTGTCACAGTAGAACTAGTCACTCCGAACTATTTCTCGGTGTGGGATGAGATATGAAACGTTGTTTGGTATTGCAAGTGAGCGTTTCGAACTCGGTTTTTTTGAGCGCAAAAACTAAAAAGCCGCCAGCCAGGCGCTCAACAAAAACAAATCTCCACGCTTCATACTTAACTAGTTCGGTGTCTTGCGCGGTGCTTCGCGCCACACCACGCCATAGATTTTGGCCTATAACTTTTGACCCCTTAGGGCTAGGTCAAGTTTTCCTCTTTTTGGCTTGCCTCCAGATCGAGGGCTATCCATATAGGGGTCAACCATCACTGTAGCATAAGCAGTTCTCGAGAGCTAAGGGGGATATTCCCCATTTCTATATATAGATCGCACTACCCATAAGCCGCGTTAGAGAACTTCGTTCCAATAATACTACTATATAATAGTATACTCTATAATTTTATCTATGCCTATGCATTATTTGTGTACCAGGAGTGTGTGGACAGATAATCCCCTGGAACTTCCCCCTGCTGATGGCGGCGTGGAAGCTGGGCGCGGCGCTGTCCGCCGGCTGTACTGTCGTCATGAAGCCGGCGGAACAGACGCCTCTCACTGCGCTGTATATAGCACAACTTATTAAGGTAAGGTAATACTCCCTGGGGTTGTGCTTGCGAGGGTGGACCCGGGACGCCTTGTAATGGACGTAAGGGCGAATAAAAAAAAACCGGCAAAGTGCGAGCTACGCATACAATAGGGTTGAAGATGAAAAGTTTAACCGATTCAGTCTAGCCGTTCTCGAGTTTTAGTGAGACAAATGAACAGGAATTCATTTAGCTAGATGGTGTCCGGTAACCATAATACTAACTGCTTCGGTGGCGTGGTCGGTAGTGCATAGGTTTGACTTTGGAGTCTCGGGTTCGAATCCTGGGTCGAATTAAATACGTTGTATGAGAATGTCTAAAATATTTATATTTATTTATTTATAATAGGCTTACCCCCCATTTACGTGTGACACTACTACTGACACAATATGGGTGTGTAATACAACTCAACCTACCCCCTCGGGGATATGAGGCTTGCATTACCGGGCCAGCTACACGACTCGACAAGTAGAGAGAGGAACATCGTGTGGCCACTCGTCGCGCTCGTGATAAGATGAGACTTGCGCTTGAACCAAGATCACAGCTCTCGGATCTCAACTTATCACACACGAGTTATACTAGGGGCGCGTGTGACCTCTAGGGAAATATTCGCGGCAATACGAGGAGATCGTTTGGCCGCAGCATTTCAGTCAGGACAGTCATATAATCAGTAAACACCTCTGCCTACCCGGTTAGGAATATAGACGTGATATATATGTATGTATAAATAGGTAATAATGTCAGTATGTTTATCCCAGGAGGCCGGCTTCCCCCCGGGCGTGGTGAACATGTTGCCGGGGTACGGGGACGCGGGAGCAGCACTTGTAGAACATCCCGACGTTGACAAGATCGCTTTCACTGGTAACATTCACTTTTCATTTTATTAACATTAAAATCTATAACAAAAAATAAAATTGAAGTGTCTGTTTGTAATTAATTTTAAATTCACTGGTTTTCACTAAATGCAAATTAAATAAAACACGGTACAGTGAAGTTATTCCCACTTTACTCGGCAGACATTTATCGGGGAAGGTTGGAACTAAAAATTTAATAACCACAATTATGACCACTTCCATAAGGGAAGCTGAAGAATTTCTACATCAGTAAGCGAGCTGATCCAACGCGTGGTGGCTAGTACACTGAAGCTTGTAACTCTTGAACTAACATTAACTTTAGTGACGTCGACATTAACAAGGGCCCATAACCTATTTCGTAAATGAACAACCTTATTAAAACGAACATTCTCTTTAGGTTCAACGTCAGTAGGCAAGTTGATCCAAAGAGAAGTAGCGGGTACACTAAAGCGCGTGACACTAGAGTTGGGCGGCAAGTCGCCGAACATTATATTTGGTGACGTCGACATCGAGAAGGCGGTGGAGGCTGCACATTTCGCTTTGTTCTTTAACATGGGACAGTGCTGTTGTGCTGGTATGTACATTTACTTAGTAACCTAACCAAACCCACTGCCACTATCCCATCACCTCCCAAACGAAAGAGGTGACGGCGACCCGTCTGTCTGTCACCAGACTGTATCTCATGACAAACTACTCACTAAAAACAGAATAAAATACATATTTCTCTCAAAATACCTCCTCGGAGGAGTCTTCAAAGTTTTTACAGATAATGGTTTGGAAAACGTTGTGAGGTTGATGTTGAGGGGCTCGTGGTCTAGTGGTAACCGACAATGTTAACACATTGCAAAGGTTAAGCAACATCTAGTCAGTGCGGTCTTAGGATGGGTGACCATTTCTTAAGACACTGAGACCCCTCCGTGCCTCGGAGAGCACGTTAAGCCGTCGGTCCCGGTTGTCATAAAAACATCTATGGCAGTCGTTAGGGGTAGTTGGAGCCCTAAATCAAAAATCCCCGCGGTCTAACTACAGAACTTCGATATCGCCCTTGGGTTGTGGAGGTCTGATGGCAGTCGCTTCACGGAAAATATCGAAGTTCAGCCGCGAGCAGTTAGACTGGAACTGCGTTGGGAAAAGGCTCTTGGATTGGCCAACTGGACTCACGCAAGAGATTTATTTATTCCAGTAAGTTTTTGTTATGTATTAAATAACCGTAAAAATTGCAGGGTCCCGTACTTATGTCCACGAATCCATTTACGATAAGTTTGTAGAACTGTCGGCGGCTCGAGCCAAGAAACGCGTTGTTGGGGATCCCTTCAAACCTGAGACTGAACAAGGACCACAGGTGCGTACCTATCTGCTTACCCAATAACACATACACAACACTCAATGGCGACCCTATCCCCCCAGTGGTACACATGCCTCCCCACTGAAGCGCCACCCCCTCCGACCTTGGGTCTATGTCATTCACCCAACGCCCGCTATACGACGAAATTCTCGGGCCGATTTGAATTCTCCACTCCAGAACCTGCTGATATTATGACCAGTCCATTGCCAGACGCCATGAAGCCATAAAGCCATATCTATGACGGTTCACCTCATTGCGAATGCAATCTCACAGAGAGACTGCACCTTAGCAATCCTAGCCTAAACCTAGCAATAAACAAGTTAAAAATATGGCAAAAATTTGCCATTATATTTTAGAGTTTTCTAAAGTTTTTTCATAAAATCTAAAAAATGTCACATGACATGAAGTTTAACATCATTTTAGAGGTCTTTGACCATGCTGAGTTGATTGCAACTGGTCTTGAGTCTCTAACTATTACCGTTCTCGATTTGACCTCGTTTTGACCTTGACCTTAAGATCAGAGGTTAAAGGTCATGTTAATTTTGGAGGGTTTTCGACTATGCTAAGTCGATTGGCGTTTACACTGAGTCTAGCTCTTACCGTTCTCGAGTAGAAAGTTGTTCACGGACGGACATTACTGTTGTATAAGAGATTTCGTTTCGAAAACTCTAAAACTCACGACCACTCTTTTCCAATCGCCAGTAATTACAATCAATGCATCAAGCATGCGAGACTGACTTTTAATCCAACAATCTTACGGTGACATTTAAATAAAACATCCCCAGGTGGACAGCGACCAACAGAGCAAGATCCTCTCGCTGATAGACAGCGGACGGCGCCAGGGGGCCACGCTGGTGGCGGGCGGACAGAAGGCGCTCGAGCGCGGCTACTTCCTGCAGCCGACCGTGTTCAGTGACGTCACGGATGACATGACCATCGCCAAGGAGGAGGTTAGATATATTTACTTTTTTAAACTTTCGCGTTTTGTACACATTATTGATATGTATGATTATTGAGACACTAGTACGGTGTCTTGCGCGGTGCTTCACGCAGCACCACGCCATAACTTTTGACCCCTTAGGGCTAGGTCAATTTTTTTGGCTTGCCTCCAGATCGAGAGAGATAGAGGGGTCAACCATCATTGGAGCATAAGCAGTTCTCGAGAGCTAAGGGGGACATTCCCCATTTCTATATATGTATAGATAATAATAATAAAGAGGTATGTATATATCTCAAGTTAGAGACTCAAGACCAGCTGCAATCAACTCAACATGGTCAAAGACCTCTAAAATGATGTTGAACTTCATGTCATGTCACATTTTTAAGATTTTATGAAAAATCTTTCGAAAACTAAAATATATGGCAAATTTTTGCCATATTTTTAACTTGTTTGTGTCAATGTTTGACGTGTTTTATTTATTCCCCCCTAAAGTATGTGTTTTTGTGCAATAAAAACGGCTTTGACGATTTTATTTAAATTTTGATTAACTGTAGTCAAAACGGTTCGTTATCTGTCATCTAGGTTCTAGTATAACTGACACACTCATGAAAATTTGTGTTATGAATATTTAAAATTTTAACATGTCAATTTATTGAATTGTAGATATTCGGTCCAGTGCAGCAGATCCTGAAGTTCTCATCAGAAGACGAGGTAGTGTCTCGCGCCAACAACTCGGACTACGGGCTCGCGGCCGCCGTGTTCACTCGAGACCTGGACCGTGCTAACCGGATGATACAGGTATTATACTTGTTCAGTATTTACACTAACGGAACAGGGTAGAAGGGGTAGGCAGAGGTGCATTACACACCCACAATTTGTCAGTATTTTTAGTCCCACGTAATAGGAAGCAAGCCTATTGCCGTCACCAGGCACATTTATAATGGGTTATGTCCAAAATGACTGAATGAATTTAATAAAAAGGAGCAGTTACTGTAATTTTGAAAAAAATTTAAACCCGTTGCCTTGCGATGAAATGTTGATGAAAGGCAACAAAATCTTACATTCCAGCCGCTGTGACACAGCCAATTACAGTCCTGGGCGTCTCGGACTACTGACTACTCCTAAGAACGCAAGCAAAATTGCAGACAAATCACGCGCATGGCAATTGTGGCGATAAGAGTTCGCGGCGCAAAAAAAACAGAAGTTTCCGAATCGTTTGAACAGGAATGAACGATGCCATTCAACTCGCAAGTTCTTACTATGCGTTGGCTAGTTCGTAGATTTTGGCGCCAAAATATGTCTTTTAAAAACATTGCGAGGTTGCTCAAGTGTTTTTTTGATTTAAGTATCCGTTTGCGAGATATTTAGCTTTAAAGAGCATATTTTTTCGAAAACAGAGCGCCTCCTAATTTTTTGGTCAGCCGTTTAGATTCTAAAGTCTAAACGGCTGACATGAACCTGAAAAAAATCATGATGGCAGTCCATGTAATAAACTTTTCAGGTAAACTATAACGGATGTTGTAGTTCTATATATGTTTTTATGGGTTACTACGGAACCCTTTCTTACAGCTTTTCTGCAGACCTTTATGAGTCTCGGGTTTGAGTCCCGGTCGAGACAAACTTTGTGTAATGAACTGATGACAGGTACATTTGTGCCGAAGTCTCGGTGTTTCTATGTATAATATGCATGTCTTACAAAAATTTTATCTAGTACTCATATCACAAGCTCTGCCTAGTTTGACACTAGATGGCGTTGTGTGAATTGTCCTAACATATTTATTTATTTATTCATTTATCTGGGTTTTACCAAACGCTAATAAACCACAGTGATCTAGTTTCATCATAGCACAAGCACTGCTTAGTTTAAATATGTTTAAATAATAAATAAATATTGTGCACATTCCCACACAACGTCATCTGGCCCAAACTAAGCTATAAGCTTTTAGGATTTAGACAACTGATAAACAATTTCTAAATACATACATAATATACATAGAAAACACCCAAAATCCAAAACTAACTTTTGTGGAACATACAAATATTTGATTCGATCCGGAAATCGAACCCATATGTTCTACCGACCACGCCACCGAAGCAGTCAAAATTTTTAAACAAAATGGCGATGTATGCAAATATTGTAACATAAAATATTAACTCGAAAATATAATGTTGAATTTTTAGATAATTGCAATGATTTCGCTAAATAGAAGACATTATAATTATGACTGTCTCAAAGAGAACTGTTCTCTTTGAGACAGTCTTGAGAATGCCTCATGAGTAGGTGAAACATATGTCGACGTTATAATGTCTTCTATTTAACGAAATCATTGCAATTATCTAAAAATTCAACATCATATTTTCCATTGTTTTGTCATGGACTTTCGCCATGTAACGCCTGACTCCATTCAGTATATAAAATATTTATTTGTATATGTTCTACAGAGCCTCCGAGCCGGCACAGTGTGGGTCAACGACTACAATGTACTGACGGCACAAGTACCTTTCGGTGGTTTCAAGCAGTCCGGGGTAGGCAGAGAGAACGGGCCCTACGGTATTAACAACTATACCGAAGTTAAGGCTGTATACGTCAAACTTACCGAGAAGAATTCGTAAGCCGTCTTACTAATTTTGTCAACAAACTGGCTGTTACTGAGTTACATTGCGATTATTATCTCTGTACTTATCACTCGTATCCAGTAATGACGTAAGCTGAACGACGAGAACTGTCGTTGCGTGTTTCATGGTACAGGTAAACATTTAGTACCGTAGTTGTCAACCATTTGTCAATATTGATAGAATATATAGTTCTGTTATAAATACGTCTGATTCGGACTCTTCCAACGAATCATCCATCTATACTACTATTATAAAGAGGAAAGATTTGTATTTTTGTATGTTTGTAATGAATAAAATCAAAAACTACTGTGCCGATTTCAAAAATTCTTTCACCATTGGAAAGCTACATTCACCCTGAGTAACATAGGCTACTTTTTATCCCGGTAATGTGTTCTCATGGGAACCGGGAACGAGTAAACTAAACACGCGGGCGGAGCTGCGGCGATCAGCTAGTGTGTAATACAGACGATGATTAGAATAGGGAATTAAACCCCCGAAATTTTGTTTACATTTTTTTACTCATGTCGGTGACCTTGCTTTAGATAAAGCTCTGTTCACACCTATCGAATGTTCGCTCATAAACAGTCTATTGTTTATGAGCTACGGACTCTGATTTGCAGTCTGTAGATAATTTTTTTTTTTTGTGAATTTTTGGCATTGCTTCGAAGGCCTTTGTGCCAATGTAGATTAATTAATTAATGGAGTGTAGCTAGTGAACAATATTCGACTTGATTTGGCAACCATTTGTTACGTACCTATTTAAATAATTGTGCCAAAGTTCAGTTTAATGCTGTGAAGCGAAACCTCTATTAAGTTTCTCAAATATTATTATGACTAGTAGACGCCTACAGCTCCGTCCGCTTGACAAATCTTCCTCGAGAACCACTCTATCCATTGGTGAAAACCGCATCAAACTCCATTGCGTAGTTTTAAATATGTAAGCATACATAAGTAACGGGAGCGACTTTGTTTATACTATGTTATGATTATGATATGTCGGGCTTTATTCAGTAATGTTTAAATATTCAATTTCGTTTATACACAAATTCTAATATTGGCGACTTCTTCTTTTTTTTAAAAACGTGGCTCCATCGATGTTCATCGATGATTTCGCCAATGTCAAGGTAATGCTTGATTAGTTGATAGTCCCGCACAGAAGAACTAGTTATTCCTAACTAGCTCCAGGTGCAGGACAAGAAACGTTGTTCGGTATGTGAGTGTGTGGAAATACGATTTTTGCGGAGCGCCAGAGGTAACCTAAAAAGCCACCAGCCATTCGCTCAGCAAAAATCGAACTCCTGGCGACTTAAAACTCATTTAAAATAAGCAACTAAATATGAGGGTAATTTTAACTAGTGACTTAAGGAAATGCTTTCGCTATATTTTATCCCATTCTCTTCTTTATTATTTTAATGCTTCTGCATTCGCCATATTTTTTTATAATGATTGTATAATATGTATAGCATTATATAATTTTAAGTTATGAAATAGATTGTCTTCCAACTGATATGTAGAAGTGTATATTTTTTTATTAATAAAAGATTACTATTATGTATTCTTGTTCTTTCTAACTAGCGGACTCCCACTTTACAAATTAATATACTTTTTTTTTTTTTTTTTTTTTTTAGTTCCGCGACCAAGGCCGCGGCCGCTCTAACGTCCGTTGCCGGGCGTCTCTGGTTACAAGCAGAACGTATTTCCAGTGGCGCCCGGCGGAAAATTAATATACTTAGTAAAACCATCCTCGAGAACCACCTCTATCCATTGCTGAAAACCGCATCCTATAAATGCATTATTGTTGTATTTCGATCAATGGGCGACCAGTTAACAATTTTGGATAACATTTACTGGAAGAAAAAGATAGAAAGTTATAGAACAAAACTAAGGCCAGTGTATAATCTATACTAGACGAGGGCAAGAGTCGTGCCCCCATCCTACATTAAAAAAAAAACAATATTCTTGATTCCTATTGGTGGACCCTTGTGGTGTCAGTCAAGAGATCGATTAGTAAAATTCTTAATTTGCCTACATTATGAAGTGTACTAATTGTACAGTCAAGGTTCAAAGTGCATTCCCGTTGTAACAACACAATAACTTGACTGTAGCTGGTGCTCATACTGCAGAGGTTCTATTTAGCTGTATCTGTGTCAGGACAGATGTTACAGTTACCATACCTGTAACATCTGTCCTGGCCCAGATACGTAAAACCTCAACAGTCTACATTCCAGCATCAGCATACATTCAAGTTTAAGGGCCCAGACCGCGCACGGATAAAGTCGATTTTGAGCGACAGCAGCGCTATTGTTGCCCGAATCATCCGACGGGCGGGTGAATGACCCAGAGAGCGCGATTTTGAAAATGTTTTGCGACAAACGTTCCACGTTGAGTTATTGTTATTGAAGTTGAATATTTACAGCATAACAAAAATGTTGAATTATTGGAAATAAACGACTGCCTATTTGTAAAATATTCCAAGAGTAGTTTTCGTTATAAAATGATCCTAATTACTAGATAAATAAATAAGAGTAGTTTGAGACACAATTTTTATGATTTTCTATTTATAATAAACAATCAAGAGCAGGTCCGGACTGACCTTTTTGTATTCTACTTACCTAAAATTCCAACTACGAGTACCTATGTATTTATTTGTAATTTTACTACCAAAGTTTATTCTTATTTCGTAAAATTTTCATTCAATAAAATAATTGCAAATTCAGTAGGAAGTACGGTCGAAATAACATCACGCCTTTCCTCGCTAGTGTTTATATCTACGCAAGGAAATGTGCCTATTGCGTAAACTCAAATACTTTTTGCTTACGATCACCTCGCAATCTAAAAAATCTTCTAGGGTTGTACAAAAAATTGTCAATAAATGAAACACAAGTATAAAAATGGTTCATATAATTAAAAGTAAACAAAATATGAGTCGCCACCTAAAAAGCGTGCTAGGGTTGTACAAAAATTAGTTATAAACAAACATGAAATTTATAAATTATTCATATACTTAATTAAACGAAAGTAAACAATAACAAAATATGAGTTTAAGAGTTTCTAATGTTTTTTTCATTTTAATGATTACTGATCAAATTCTGATTTCTACTAATTTGATGATAAAATCAATTGCTATTGCAAAACCTATCAGAATGAAAATGTTACCAGCTGCCCGATTCACGTAATAAAAACCGTAGCGTAGTGACTTAAAAATGTCACTTCGCACACTTTTTAACCGACTTAAAAAAAGAAGAAGATTCTCAATTCGCTGTATTTTTTGAACCGAGTTTGATGATTTTTTTTTTATTTGAAAGCTGGTGATCCCGTGTGGTCACATTTTAATTTCATTAGGATCGGACCTTGGGTTTACACCAGGTAACTCTTCAAAATCGTATAGGAATTGTATAGAAATTGAGCTATTGGAAGATTTATGACAATCCAAGACTAGATAAGTAAGTGCGTTAAAAACAGAAAACCAAAAGGCGATTTCTAAGTTTCTAAGTTAAAACGACTTTTGAACTGGCGTGTTTACGTGAATCGACCGGCTGGGTAGTTAAGTTACCTCAGTCTCTTTCAAAATCATTAGACGTTCTTCTCTTTCAAAACACGTAAAGCTCTTTCTTTCCTCTCTTTCATAGCCTCTATGACATTGGGCGGGTCACGAATAGGCATGCTTCGTGACTGCCGAGGATCAACTAATTCTGGAAGGAGGCAATCGTAATAAAATCTAACTAATTTCATCTCCATTTTCTCCTTCCAAAATTTGTCGTCCTTTTCTATAATATAAACTTTCATAGGTACAGTAGCACCAAACCAGATGCCAAGCATGCAAACGTTTCTTTTAGTTATATGTAGCTGTCCCTGAATTTGGAAATACCAGTAATGATTTTTATTTATGACATAACCCTTGGAAGCCTTGTCCTTAACCCAAAAGGTATGTTTGGCCATAGCTTCATCAAGAGTCATGCCAGCTAAAGAATGTGGGCACTTAATTTCAATTAAACCGTTTGCATAAATGCCATCTGGTGTAGTACCAAGAAATTCATATTGATCGTCGACGAACAAACCGCAACCTTGTATACTAATATTCTCTTGAATTTCTAACTGTCTAATTGCAGTTTCTTCGTTTTCGATACCGTACCGTACAGCAGGCAAACTGGAGATATTACTACCATAAACGATTTTACAAACAAGAGCAGCACAACTTGTGCTCTCTCGTTTTTTACAAACTTCCCCGAACGATGATGAGGTTAGTAATTTTCTCATTGTACTCATCCACTCAGCACTACTTCTTTGCAAATGGGGCGACCTTTCAAGCTCCTCTCTTTCAGCACAAGACAACTTTAAATCAACTAAAAAAGATGACTTGGCTTTCTCATATAATTCTGGACTCAGATCAGGTTTTTCGCAGTTTGGTCCATAGTGAGCGTCTTTCGATACAGCGCTGTGGCTTTTTTTCAATCTTAATTTAGGTTTAGCAATTAAACGGTTTCTACGATTACTATTTTCCACTTTCGCGATCAAAGGATTAGGTCTAGATTTAAATATGACTTCATGAGTTTTACTATGAATCGATCCCGTATTAAAAGACACAACAGCAGCTGCGCATCGGCCCGCATAAGAACCACGGGAAGAATAATTTACACGCTTACCCCCAACTAATTTGGCAATTACTCCGTTAAAACTTTCAACTATATTACTTGTGCAATTATGAATTAAACTTCTAGAATGATATGACAGTCTTTTACTTAAAATTTCTACCGCGTCCATTAATCCGCATCCAACAATTGCTGGAAGTAACCCAACAGGTTCTATTCGACGAGTGTCAGGTCTACAAAAATACTCCTTGCAATGTTGGTGATTACCAAATACGTGTTGTGGACCATTTAGAATATCTTCACTAAGATTTTTTATTTTTTCTTCGAGTGACTGATTTTGATCCCCCCAATATTTAATCGCGCATTTTACACCCGTTCTTAAACGCAAATACCTTTCTTTTAGGAATTTCCGCAACTCGCAAGGATACTTAGTGTCTTTCGACAATTTCTCCAAGCTATTGCAGTAGTTTCGTAAAAGATGATTTTTGCATTCAATTTTCTCTACTATTAAATTATCGTACGGACGCGAATCTAATATTTTTTTATAAGTACTGGAATCGCCGTCTGCTACAAATTTATTATAAATTACACCGTGATCAACAAAGGAACGTTTAAACCCCTCAACTATTATGGTCGATTCCATCCCGGTAGATGATCCTGAATAATTCTTGAAACAATGGTGTTCCGGGGGCTGACTGTTGTTCTTTGCGGCTTGTGCACAGACTACGCAGTATTTATTTTTAACTCCAAAAAACAATACTTTATTAGTTTTAATGCCAATTATCGCAGCTGCGCCGGATAAGGCGGAAAAATTCTTACCATAAGATCTCTTGCTCCAACAACCGTCAACAGCAACAGATATTAATGGTGTACCATTTTTATCAACACTACCTATAGACACTGCGTACTCCGCTTCTTCCTTGACAGCTTCTGCCATGGAATGTGCTGCTGTCTTTTCCCACCAATCGCAAACCGTATTATTAATTTCATTGTACAATGAAGATGACATGATTGGTAGGGCTACTGCGGCACTTAATGTTTTTAACTGAGAGTAGCTCCCACCAGATGATATGATACCAGACACAATTTGATGATTCACTTCCATGCTATCTTCTTTCTTTTCAACCAAACACACAGTAAATTTCATATTACACATACTACATTTTATGATGAGTTTTGAGTCCAGACCAACTTTTACTTCACCTATTATACTGAGGTAACTTAACTTACAATCCATTGGACCGTGGTCCCCTATGGCCTGAAGAGCTTTAAAAAAAAAAGAAATATCCACTACTCTACGCCCAACTTCCACTTCATCCACCTTTCCCTCTTGACGGTATTCAATAACTAGTTCCTGTAAAGAAAGATAATGGCTTGATTTTTATTATAAAAAATAATTCAAAAGGTATGGGCCAAATTTCTTCAAACATAGCTAAGAACTCCCTTAGAATACATCTTTGAAACACAGAACACTAGATCAAAATCTTAAACGTTTTTATCAGTCTTCGTCAATTATGAAAGTGAATAAATAAACATAATAAAAAACTGGTTGCTTGTAAAGTCGGTTTAGGACGATAATTTTATCGGATAACGTCATAATATTATTCTCCATCGCTTGTACTGCGCTCTCGCTTGACCCTAGCGTGACATAATGTGACACTTTTTTGTGCGTGTTGCCGGTGTTCATCGATTTATAAGACGTTATCACGTCATAAATTTAATAAATCCGACTATATGCATAAAAACTCAAAAGGTAAAAAGAAAACAAGTCTACGGTTTTGAATTATGTTACATAAAAATAAATAAGAACACTATTGTAATAAATCGAATTCAACAGTTGAGACCCATTGAAATCCTCACAGGCTCGAAGATATTCCTGACTAGCTAAATATTTCTTTAGAAATAGGCCCCGACTGCTAAATACGCTATATTACAATGGTGTTGTTATTTATTTTTATTACACATTTTCATTTTTTAAAATGTTAAAACCCGACGGTTTTAACATTTTTATTGTTTATTTATTTATATTCATAACTGACGAAGACAAATATAAAAGTGCAAAAGAATTCATACAATATTATGTTCGTGATGAACAGAAATTATAAATTTCCTTTACGCTATACGTATTGGTTTTTTATGGCGTCACTTATTCTATGTCACTCGGGCTTAGAAGACAATTCTAATGATACTAAAAACATTAAAATCGGTTCAATAATTTTGAACTTATCGTGCCACAAAGATATATTACTTAGTATACATACATACATACGTACACCAGTCGCGTAAAAGATAATATTTTACAAAAAAAAAACTTGATTTTGGTAAAATACGAGATTTGAACGTGAATTTTCTTTTGAGAAAGTAATTGAGAAGTATGTGTTTGTCTCACAATGAAAATAATAAATATTGCAAAAAAAAACTGTAGGTACTGAGATTTTGTCTTCGCCCATCACTAGCTAGTTTGTTTATTTATGTAACAAGTCTACAAGAATTACGTATAACAACTTACCTCTATACAGCGCGTAGCAGTGTTGCTCGGAGTCTCGGCCTGAAGGTTTTCTTCATTTTCAGTACTGGAAATATTATTCATCAATATCCACTTTTTATTTATTTTGTAATTTTTGTACAACCCTACGCCAGGCACGGCGCGCGCGCGCCCGTGCAATTTCTGATAGGAAACATACCTACTTCCACTTCCACATATTTAGACATGATGAACATGAAAACTAATAATACTGTAACTAATAATAGTGTAAGCAAACTCATTGCTTTGAAATACATAAATATATGAAAACTAATACTATATTATGTAATAAAATTTATTATTATGAAAATTGTTCCTATAGAAATTGACTTTATTACTTATATAGATATTGAAATTACGTAATTATTACCTACTGGACATTGTAATTTTTCTTCTTAGACTGACATACCTAATTGTATACCTATCTAATTACATGTCAAATCAATATTTACATGCTGTTGTAGGTAAATGTCTGAATCAGGCGATCTAAATCATTGTACCTATTTGCTTTGTAATGTACCTACCCTGTTCAAAATGCAAATAGATTATATTATTATTACTACTAAGACATGATAAGCATACACACAAATAAAAGTAATAAAACTAGGATTTTTACTTGACACTAACACAAATCTAGTAAATTTTTTCTAGGTATTTAGGACAAGACGTAGTCAAGTAGGCAGGTAAATAAATAAGTAGGGAGGAACTTACATTTTATTCCGAGATCTTTTGGCTTTCACGTTTTTATAATGCGTACTAAATTTTCTTTTCGCTGGCATGGCACTCAGCAAATTATCCTGCGAAAAGAGACCCTCGATTACCAATTACGTTTATGATACCTATTGCCTTTATCATGTTGAAAAATCTATGTATGTCGTGCAGAGAACTATATACCCCGCCAGTTCATATCTCGAGAAAATAAGGTGGGCAGGGCTTTGATTGTTTCAAGCCTGAATTGATACCTACTTTACAAGGTTCATAAAATGACCTACGCAACAAAGTAAATAATTTTGTATTTCTTACGATTTATATCTAGTTCCATCATGGTTTTCTTTCAGACTTTCATTATATCGGTACTTTCTATTTACTGAAAGTAAATTAGTTATAAAAATATTGTACTTACAGTTTTTCACAAAAAACACAAATTCACAACACGTAATTTTGCTGTAGCATCCGACACGCGTGGAGTCACTTTGAAATTCTATGGCGCACTGGCGATTAGTTGCGACGATCGTTCTATCGGGACGCGTTTGAATTTGCATACATTTTTCTATGGAGAATTTACGTAAAACATATCTAGATTTTAGGGCTTTAAAAGGGGAAGTCTTTGTTTGTAAAGGTACAAAAAAAGTACATGGTTATATTTATTGGCTTTTTCAGTGTTCAAAAAGTGTTTCTTTTTATCAATTTGTGTTGATTTATTGGGTTAAATCTGAAAAATACGAAGGCAGGTTTTCGAATTTTTTCTCAATTTTGTGCGTTTGTTGACGTTTATTATATAACAACTACAGGGTTTTAAGAGTTAAAATTAGCACTAACATCATTTTTGGTCTTTCATTTTAATATATAAAAATTATCGTTGTTATTAATCATATGTAAATAGGTTAAATATGAAAAATCGTAACACTCTTTTCGGTGATTTTCACGATCTGGGCCCTTAATACATTGTAATAGTGGAAATGCACTTTGGATTTGACTGTACTTTCAGTTTTGATGGCAAACGAGCTACATAGCTGCGTCGCAATATAGAAGTTCTCACTGAAAACCGAAAATGACGCTATTTCTTCATTTACCAAAAATAAAACAAAAAATTAAATATAAAATTTTATTTTTAACAGATACATCTAAAATCGACCACATCACACATTTAAGTAACAATAAGTAATTAAAAATTGAAACTAGTGATACAACATTTTATAAATGGAGTTACATTTTAGAAAATCAAACACCTAACTACCCAAACGGGGAATCAAACTGGTGTATTTAATACAATTTATAAACTGAACGAGTAAAACATCTATATAAAATCTAATGTGCTAACATAATATAAAATAGGATAACCTTTATAAGGTGCGAACTATTCCTAAAAATCACAAGTGTGGAATGCCTCGGTGCCTCTTAGCCTAAGATCACGTAGCCTTGCACATGTACTAAAAACTATTAAAATACGTAATAAATTCTAAACAAAAAAACCTACTTTTAATAAATCTTTGGGTTATCTAAACGCGAATGTAAACAGAACGGTCAAAACACATGATTAGTACACAGTTATTTGTGCGATATAAAACGTACTTGACAAATATATAACAAATATTAAAAAAAAAAATGTGGCAACATCTTTACAGGAAGTTATTTAGTAATTTGTACTTTTGGCGCCTAATCTATAATTTAAAAATATTGTAAGTGGCATAGATATTGTATGTTTTGTTTTTAAATAATATTTCTATGAAAATTATTGTCAAGTTTCCTTGAAGACCTCCAGGGTCCAAGTCATACTAACCTGTAGACTGTCTGATGAGGCTTTGCAAACTTAAGTCGATCAATTTACCTTATTATATCACAACCTCTGCCTACACTTCCGGGGATTTAGGCGTGATGTTAGTCTGTCAAATGATATTTCAGACTTATTTTCGGTCACACTTTTTTAGGTCAACGGACCAATGGTGTTTATTTTTAGTTTACAAAAATTGAGACAACAATTGACTTCAAATTACCGAAATGGGAAAAAGGCAACAAACATAAAAAAAAACATACGCTAAAATTGAGAATCTCCTCCTTTTTGGAAGTTGAAAATAAAACCATTGAAGAGGTTCATTACTAAGTGGTAACCGACCAGGTTAACAAATTACAAAGGTTAAGCAATACTAGCCAGGTCGGTCATAGGAGCTGATCCCTACGAGGACGTACCCGGGATGTCCGACAATGGACGTTAAAGGTCGATTCACACATATCAGTGACGTCTCAGTTCCCTCACAGTGCCGGCACAGTTTAGTATCTGTGACATATATTCGATTCAGTACATAGAAAATGTACAAAAGAATATTTTGCACTGATACTGAACTGTACCGGTACTGTGTAAGTCCAGTTTTAGACGGACACAAAAATAAAGTTTCATGGGTACCCAGTTCCTAAGACGTTGAGGTATAATATCTGGGTTGGAAAAGGCTTAGTGGATTGAGACCGTGTAAATTTACTGCAATATGGTTCAAGTCGATCGCCTAAAGCAGTACGATGCTGATATACCTACTACTAGTGCTGGCTAGAACTCTCCTACTTCCTTAAGACACTACACAATGAAAGGAAGTTTGGTATAGATTTCTTTCACAACGGAACAACCAAATGCAACAATGGAATCATGTAAGTCGTCTAAATGATCTTTAAGGAGTTTGTCATATTTTGTGACACAGAACTCAGATATAAAAAGTTTACTTATCATCCATAACCGATTAGAGAATAGGGTGTACTGAAATGTTACATAGAAATTATAATACTGAATATTTTAGCTAATTAATCATAACTACCTATATTCTTTTTCCTTCTAGGGTAGGTACTTGATATAAATCAACCAATTATAGCTGAAATAATAATTATTAACACAAAATTCAGATTTTAACCAACTCTAGTAAAAACGGTAATGTTAACCAACCTATAATACCGAATGCAAATGAATTCTGGATCAACAGAATACGCTCGGTAGAGTTAGTCGATAACTCGATAACCAATCATATCGCAGGTAATTCCAACGTGTATGACATTTACTGCAATATCATTGGTTATCAACTGTTTCGAGGGCTCATAGTACTTACTGGTCATAACCCATCAGTGTTTCTCGACATCCTCAGTCAATACTAAAAGGTTTTCTTCAGATATTTTCTCCAAACCTCCATACATTATAGAACCCTGGTAGCTATTAGCAAGGTCTTCCTCAATTTTCCGCTCCATAAGTTCAAAATCGTCATTCTCCACTTGACACCTCAAGCATTCGTCAGACGATGAATCCTGATAGCTAACCACATTCTCTATATTAACTTCAACTTCATCACTAGTAGGTAACGATGGCGTACTAACACTCTTAATCAGGGATCCAATACTTGATTTCGGCAGAATAATTTCCGATTTCGGTCTCACTTTTTCCGGCGGTTTCTTACGAACTAATATAGGAGTGTTTGAACGTTTATCTATAGGGAATATACGTTGGATTCTTTCTTCTACTAATGAAATACTTCGTTTGAAAACAACAGTG
This sequence comes from Nudaria mundana, assembly GCA_963556515.1. Lineage (NCBI taxonomy): Eukaryota > Metazoa > Arthropoda > Insecta > Lepidoptera > Erebidae > Nudaria > Nudaria mundana. The sequence continues at coordinate 5,708,709 of OY748300.1, forward strand.
TCCTGAGATCTGTCATGGATACATCCGTCTATTGCGTCTCTAGACTCTGTGTCGGAGTTATCGCATCTGAAATAGATCGTGTCGCATCCATTTTCTTGTTTCACTTTTATAAGACAACAATCGTCCTCTTTCTCGCAAAGTATTTCGTGCAAAGAGCCGTGCAAAGGTATCAGTTTAACTTTGCCGCCGAAGGTCTCTGGCATTGTGGAGAGATCATCGTCTATGTACAAGTCTTCTGTACTTCTAGCTTCCTGTAAAAGAAGAATGGTGAATAAAGAATTATAGGGTAGTTAGTGCATTACTTACTCTCACTTTTGGCAGTAGTTTTTTTTCGTAGTCCGAGACGCCCAGGACTTATATTGGCTGTGCCATAGCGGCTGGCACGTAAGATTTTGTTGCCTTTCATCGCAAGGCAACAGGATTAAATTTTTTCATAATTACATTATAGCTGCCACTTTTTCGGCCATTTTGGACATTAACCATTATAAATGTGCCCGGTGACGGCAATACGCTTGCCTCCTATTACGTGGGAATAAAAAAACTGGCAAATTGTGGGTGTCTAATGCGCCTCTGCCTACCCCTAGGGGATATAGGCGTGATATGTGTGTAATACAAGGTAAGCCTATTACCTATCTAGCAAAGATCGATCTAATCGATTCAGTCTTATAGATTAGCAGCTTATAAATCGTAGATCGTATTGCTGAAGATTCTTCCAAAAGTTTGATTCAATTCGGGCATCATTACCATGTAGGTCTATTAGTTGGCTTGTCCCTAGATCATGGTACGACTTACTTTAATACAGAAAACAGTGTACAATTATTACACTAATTGAAACTTACCTGTAAAGCATTGAAAGCCTGACAACGTTTCAACGAATTGACATGAACATCTTCAGTGAGGGTGTCATCAATTGACTGATTCAGTTTCTCCCTCCCGCCATTATCACAAATAGTCACATTCACACAATTATCCAACACTTGCAGACTATTCTCTCCTGAACGGCTAAAAGTTATTTGCAACAGCGGTTTGTTGTTCCCATTGATTTTCACACGCGAAAAAGATTTTAAAGAATCTTTTTTAGATTTCTCTTCGTAATTTAAATTCTCCATGATATTGGCAACACCTTTATTAAGTAGTTCTTCGTTTCTTGTTGTCGGTGATGCACTTGATGTTTCGTCTGACATCTCATTGATCAAATGTTGGAACTCCTTACGTATTAAATCTCTTATGAAATCTTCAATGCACGTGGTGTCAGTCGATTGGTCCATTTTTGATTCAGATTTTGGGGATTCTGTTAATGTTCTGCTAATAGAGAAAAAGCAATTCAAATACATATTTAAATAGTAGTCCGAGACGCCCAGGACTTAATTGGTTGTGCCATACAAGCTGGCACGTAAGATTTTGTTGCATTAAGGGACTACGCAAACTTATTCAGCTCCATTCGCGTTTCGCTGAACGATTTTGGTCACACTTATACAGCTCTGCTTCTATCAGCCGCGTACGGCGTCGTAAGAATGAGAAAAGCCGTCATAGCGTGCTATCTCCACTGAAACGTTTCTGCCTACTGCGTACGGCGCTGAATCGACGGTGAATGCGGCGGAACAGCGCTGAACGCGGCGGAATTAGTATTGTAACGTTAACATCATCCCTAAGCTGTTCCACCGCGTTCCACGGTGAATGCGGCGGAACAGCGCTGAACGCGGCGGAATTAGTATTGTAACGTTAACATCATCCCTAAGCTGTTCCACCGCGTTCCACGGTGAATGCGGCGGAACAGCGCTGAACGCGGCGGAATTAGTATTGTAACGTTAACATCATCCCTAAGCTGTTCCACCGCGTTCCACGGTGAATGCGGCGGAACAGCGCTGAACGCGGCGGAATTAGTATTGTAACGTTAACATCATCCATAAGCTGTTCCACCGCGTTCCACGGTGAATGCGGCGGAACAGCGCTGAACGCGGCGGAATTAGTTTCCTAACGTTAACATCATCCCTAAGCTGTTCCACCGCGTTCCACGGTGAATGCGGCGGAACAGCGCTGAACACGGCGGAATTAGTATTGTAACGTTAACATCATCCATAAGCTGTTCCACCGCGTTCCACGGTGAATGCGGCGGAACAGCGCTGAACGCGGCGGAATTAGTTTCCTAACGTTAACATCATCCCTAAGCTGTTCCACCGCGTTCCACGGTGAATGCGGCGGAACAGCGCTGAACGCGGCGGAATTAGTTTTGTAACGTTAACATCATCCCTAAGCTGTTCCACCGCGTTCCACGGTGAATGCGGCGGAACAGCGCTGAACGCGGCGGAATTAGTTTTGTAACGTTAACATCATCCCTAAGCTGTTCCACCGCGTTCCACGGTGAATGCAGCGGAACAGTGCTGAACGCGGCGGAATTAGTTTTGTAACGTTAACATCATCCCTAAGCTGTTCCACCGCGTTCCACGGTGAATGCGGCGGAACAGCGCTGCACGCGGCGGAATTAGTTTTGTAACGTTAACATCATCCCTAAGCTGTTCCACCGCGTTCCACGGTGAATGCGGCGGAACAGCGCTGCACGCGGCGGAATTAGTTTTGTAACGTTTACATCATCCATAAGCTGTTCCACCGCGTTCCACGGTGAATGCGGCGGAACAGCGCTGAACGCGGCGGAATTAGTTTTGTAACGTTAACATCATCCCTAAGCTGTTCCACCGCGTTCCACGGTGAATGCGGCGGAACAGCGCTGAACGTGGCGGAATTAGTTTTGTAACGTTAACATCATCCCTAAGCTGTGCCACCGCGTTCCACGGTGAATGCGGCGAAACAGTGCTGAACGCGGCGGAATTAGTTTTGTAACGTTAACATCATCCCTAAGCTGTTCCACCGCGTTCCACGGTGAATGCGGCGGAACAGCGCTGCACGCGGCGGAATTAGTTTTGTAACGTTAACATCATCCATAAGCTGTTCCACCGCGTTCCACGGTGAATGCGGCGGAACAGCGCTGAACGCGGCGGAATTAGTTTTGTAACGTTAACATCATCCCTAAGCTGTTCCACCGCGTTCCACGGTGAATGCGGCGGAACAGCGCTGAATGCGGCGGAACAGCGCTGAACGCGGCGGAATTAGTTTCCTAACGTTAACATCATCCCTAAGCTGTTCCACCGCGTTCCACGGTGAATGCGGCGGAACAGCGCTGAACGCGGCGGAATTAGTTTTGTAACGTTAACATCATCCCTAAGCTGTTCCACCGCGTTCCACGGTGAATGCGGCGGAACAGCGCTGAACGCGGCGGAATTAGTTTTGTAACGTTAACATCATCCCTAAGCTGTTCCACCACGTTCCACGGTGAATGCGGCGGAACAGCGCTGAACGCGGCGGAATTAGTTTTGTAACGTTAACATCATCCCTAAGCTGTTCCACCGCGTTCCACGGTGAATGCAGCGGAACAGTGCTGAACGCGGCGGAATTAGTTTTGTAACGTTAACATCATCCCTAAGCTGTTCCACCGCGTTCCACGGTGAATGCGGCGGAACAGCGCTGCACGCGGCGGAATTAGTTTTGTAACGTTAACATCATCCCTAAGCTGTTCCACCGCGTTCCACGGTGAATGCGGCGGAACAGCGCTGCACGCGGCGGAATTAGTTTTGTAACGTTTACATCATCCATAAGCTGTTCCACCGCGTTCCACGGTGAATGCGGCGGAACAGCGCTGAACGCGGCGGAATTAGTTTTGTAACGTTAACATCATCCCTAAGCTGTTCCACCGCGTTCCACGGTGAATGCGGCGGAACAGTGCTGAACGCGGCGGAATTAGTTTTGTAACGTTAACATCATCCCTAAGCTGTTCCACCGCGTTCCACGGTGAATGCGGCGGAACAGCGCTGCACGCGGCGGAATTAGTTTTGTAACGTTAACATCATCCATAAGCTGTTCCACCGCGTTCCACGGTGAATGCGGCGGAACAGCGCTGAACGCGGCGGAATTAGTTTTGTAACGTTAACATCATCCCTAAGCTGTTCCACCGCGTTCCACGGTGAATGCGGCGGAACAGCGCTGAACGCGGCGGAATTAGTTTTGTAACGTTAACATCATCCCTAAGCTGTTCCACCGCGTTCCACGGTGAATGCGGCGGAACAGTGCTGAACGCGGCGGAATTAGTTTTGTAACGTTAACATCATCCCTAAGCTATTCCACCGCGTTCCACGGTGAATGCGGCGGAACAGCGCTGCACGCGGCGGAATTAGTTTTGTAACGTTAACATCATCCCTAAGCTGTTCCACCGCGTTCCACGGTGAATGCGGCGGAACAGCGCTGCACGCGGCGGAATTAGTTTTGTAACGTTAACATCATCCATAAGCTGTTCCACCGCGTTCCACGGTGAATGCGGCGGAACACCGCTGAACGCGGCGGAATTAGTTTTGTAACGTTAACATCATCCCTAAGCTGTTCCGCCGCGTTCGACGGTGAATGCGGCGGGACAGCGCTGAACGCTCCCTATAGCGTTCGCATGATAAAAACACATTTATCCTCATTTTATACTGGTTTGCCGCGAAAGGAGAATAGACGCGGAAAGCTGAATGGATACACGTCTCCATACAAAATCGTTGTTTTCTATGGCCAAAGGCTGAATAGAGTTGAATAAGTCTGCGTAGTCCCTTAATCAACATTTCATCGCAAGGAAACGGGTTTCAATTTTTTTTCAAAATTACAATATAGCTGCTACTTTTTACTAAATTCATTCGGACATAACCCATTAAATGTGTGCCCGGTGACGGGAATAGGCTTGCCCCCTATTAAGTGGGACTACGAATACTGGCAAATTTGGGGTGTGTAAGCACCTCTGCCTACCCCTTCGGGGATATAGGCGTGATATGTGTGTGTGATTTAAAAAGTCCACCATAGACGCAGACATTTACCTGACCGGATGCTAATGAGTATCGTGTGTAATGTGGCCTGAAGATAAAGATCGCAACATCGATCGATCCAAACCGTTTCGTCTAAACTGTCGCAGTTTTATCTGATCCGATCGACCTCTCAATGTATGGTGGGCTTCAGTACACCATTGAACATTCTTACTAAAGTGTAATTAATGACCTACCCTTTATCTGCATCTTTCTTTCGCATCGAACGTTCGGGATCGCGCGCGAAATTGATATTCTTCGCCACCATATCGCGAGCGTTACAAAACTGTTCCCAATTGCTACCTGAAATATAACACAGAGTCGCTTAGCAGAACTCTAACTAGTGTTAGTTTCCTTTCAGGGCGAATGTCTACGGGAACCTTATTACTAAGACTCCGCTGTCCGTCCGTCTGTCTGTCTCCAGGCTGTATCTCAAGAACCGTGATAGTTAGCGAGTTGAAATTTTCACAGATGGTGTATTTCTGTTGCCTCGTATAACAACATTTCAACAATTCTTAAAAAACAGAATATAATAAATATTTAAGGGGGCTCACATACAACGTGATTATTTATGTCGTTTTGGTACGGAACCCTTTGTGCACGAGTCCGAACCTACGTTGATAAATGTAAAAACTAGCCATCTAGTAAACGGCGAGCATACAATAACAGTTGAAAAAGCGATTTTTTTAACCCAAAATTACAGCAAGTTACATATCGTAGTCTCTACCTACCCCACTGGAAAAGATGCGTAACTATATGTGTATGTACTTACATCAATAAAGGCCCAAGCTGCGTTGTAAAATTTTAAATAATGTTAGTAAACCGAACACCTCTAAATAATTACAAAAAATAAAAGCCACATGCAAAATATTAAACATTTATTGTGGTTCATTAGTATTTATCACAAAAACATTTATTGTTATATAATTTTATAGCAAAAAAAAAAATATTAATTTTTAAATAATACATACTTGTGAAAAGTGGGTTATTTTCGTTTAGACTTTAAGAAACTATAACCTATTATAAAACAGTAGAAATGGTATACTGGAACTGCATAAAAAGTATACAGGTGAATTTCACGAGCCCGATTTTGATGAAACTTAAAACATCATCATTTGATTTTTTAAAAACCTATAATCCTAGCTGGGAATAAGGACAAACCTCTGTGGTTTTTATTGTGCTATTTTGTATGTTACACATTGTAAATAAAAAAACGATAATAAATAAATAAAAAAAATAAAAAATCTAACCCATTGATTTATAAAGATAATACTATCAGGCGTTACTTTTCAGAAGTCCATAGTTAAATAAAATAAATCTAACTACTTTGCAATATTCCGCCACATGCAAATTACCCAACTCTCGTATTTATTCATGCACAAGTCCGCCCTCCAAGACCGAATTCGGTCGCCGTGCGCCGAGCCATCAACATCTCCTGATGATGCCTCTGGTTGGGGGCGAAACACGTGTCGAGGTTTTTTATTATTTTTTGCACGATAACACAACTCTCATATTTATTCTATTTTCAAAATTATTTCTCTATTGTTTCGGCCTAAGTGGGTTTGGAGGGCGGACTTGTGCATGAATAAATACGAGAGTTGGGTAATTTGCATGTGGCGGAATATTGCAAAGTAGTTAGATTTATTTTATTTACCCATTGATTTAGAAAAAAATCACAGCCTTTATATCCCATACAACTTTATATACCATACGATAGTGTTGCTGTTAAGGATCAAATTCTGAGAAGTAATGATATACGACAAATTTAAGGAAAACTTAAGAATTTTCATAAAATAATAGTATATCTATGATGGTCATCATTCACTGAACCTTTTCCTCCTGTAGGTATATCTACGATGGTCATCATTCACTGAGCAACTGAACTTCGATATTTTCCGTGAAGCGACTGCTATCTGACTTCCACAACCCATGGGCGATATCGAAGTTCTGTAGCTAGACCGGGGTCGGATTGATTTAGGGCTCCACTCCAACTACCCCTAACGATTGTCACAGATGTTTGTATCACAACCGGGTGGATGCTTAGAGAAAAAGCATCTATGATAGTATAAAAATCTGTTTTATTTTAATTTTTGTCTGTACATTTTTTTTTGTGTAAAAAGCTTTTCTCATTGAACACATTCTCTTGTGGTTTTCACAGATAGGCTCAGCTTGGGACAACCATATGCCCGACTCGGTCTTGGCCGGCTTTAAGGTTCACTATAGACTCCTAAAGGTATTGGTGATACTGAAGTGGTTGTTGGGAGGTATTGAAACGATTGTAGTAAGAGTATGTTAATGAATTATTATCGAAATGTATTCGCATTTACATATCATACAAGTATATCCCCGGCTTGACACAAACAGGTTTAAATGGGCGTGAATAAATAAGAAAAGGACGGGTAGTTTATAGCTTGTACCTAATTGGCTTGTTCAATTATAAGGTGTTGCTTATGGCGTATGCGCAGATAGAAACTGGTAGAAGCTTATAGGGGACTAGAACCGCCATCTCGTATGATGTAGAGGTCTCGTATCTATAACGTCAGAGGTGGTGCTTCGTTGCTTGAGAGAGATCTTTAAAATTAGGGTAAGTAATATTGTTTCTCCGTGATCATGTCGCTTGCAACAGTGTCGAAATATCGGAAACTCAAACCAACGTTAAATAGAAAACCTCCCAATTATTCTAATATAAATGTTAAGGACCACGATAAGATACCAACATCAAAATATTATATTTGTGAATACTAGTGAAAAATACAGCCAAAAGAAAAGAGTTTTTATTAGAATTTATTAGTAAATAAATGCAGAGTTAATCATGTATATTCCTATGTATACTTTAATACGTACAGTTTGCTGGCGACTGACCGTGTTTTCCATTACCTGGAGACCCTGGCCGCACTCTAAATATCTTGGCAGGTTTATTTTTCATTGGATTCAATTGTGGCAAAGATGTCTGCAATGTATCGACGCAATGAGAGGCTGGCTTTACAGCAGGTATTTGAGTCCTGTTAACATATAAAAACGTTAAAAAAAGCAAAAAGCCAACGTCACGCGGTATTCCCAGGCGGTCACCCATCCAAGTACTAACCGCACCCGATGTTGCTTAACTTCGGTGATCGGACGAGAACCGGTGTGTTCAACATGGTATGGACGTTGACAAATACACAATTATATTTAGCGTTCGCAACATTCATTCTCTACCTAGCCAATTAACAAATAGCAAAATAAAAAACAAAAAGCCAACGTCACGCGGTATTCCCAGGCGGTCACCCATCCAAGTACTAACCGCGCCCGATGTTGCTTAACTTCGGTGATCGGACGAGAACCGGTGTGTTCAACATGGTATGGACGTTGACAAATACACAATTATATTTAGCGTTCGCAACATTCATTCTCTACCTAGCCAATTAACAAATAGCAAAATAACAAACAAAAAGCCAACGTCACGCGGTATTCCCAGGCGGTCACCCATCCAAGTACTAACCGCGCCCGATGTTGCTTAACTTCGGTGATCGGACGAGAACCGGTGTGTTCAACATGGTATGGACGTTGACAAATACACAATTATATTTAGCGTTCGCAACATTCATTCTCTACCTAGCCAATTAACAAATAGCAAAATAACAAACAAAAAGCCAACGTCACGCGGTATTCCCAGGCGGTCACCCATCCAAGTACTAACCGCGCCCGATGTTGCTTAACTTCGGTGATCGGACGAGAACCGGTGTGTTCAACATGGTATGGACGTTGACAAATACACAATTATATTTAGCGTTCGCAACATTCATTCTCTACCTAGCCAATTAACAAATAGCAAAATAACAAACAAAAAGCCAACGTCACGCGGTATTCCCAGGCGGTCACCCATCCAAGTACTAACCGCGCCCGATGTTGCTTAACTTCGGTGATCGGACGAGAACCGGTGTGTTCAACATGGTATGGACGTTGACAAATACACAATTATATTTAGCGTTCGCAACATTCATTCTCTACCTAGCCAATTAACAAATAGCAAAATAACAAACAAAAAGCCAACGTCACGCGGTATTCCCAGGCGGTCACCCATCCAAGTACTAACCGCGCCCGATGTTGCTTAACTTCGGTGATCGGACGAGAACCGGTGTGTTCAACATGGTATGGACGTTGACAAATACACAATTATATTTAGCGTTCGCAACATTCATTCTCTACCTAGCCAATTAACAAATAGCAAAATAACAAACAAAAAGCCAACGTCACGCGGTATTCCCAGGCGGTCACCCATCCAAGTACTAACCGCGCCCGATGTTGCTTAACTTCGGTGATCGGACGAGAACCGGTGTGTTCAACATGGTATGGACGTTGACAAATACACAATTATATTTAGCGTTCGCAACATTCATTCTCTACCTAGCCAATTAACAAATAGCAAAATAACAAACAAAAAGCCAACGTCACGCGGTATTCCCAGGCGGTCACCCATCCAAGTACTAACCGCGCCCGATGTTGCTTAACTTCGGTGATCGGACGAGAACCGGTGTGTTCAACATGGTATGGACGTTGACAAATACACAATTATATTTAGCGTTCGCAACATTCATTCTCTACCTAGCCAATTAACAAATAGCAAAATAACAAACAAAAAGCCAACGTCACGCGGTATTCCCAGGCGGTCACCCATCCAAGTACTAACCGCGCCCGATGTTGCTTAACTTCGGTGATCGGACGAGAACCGGTGTTCAACATGGTATGGACATTCACAAACACAATTAACATTAAGGCTTCAATATGGGTTAACCCTACACGTACTTATTCCCCTTTCTTACAAAAAACTGAAACGCGTTGGTCACGGCTAGTGTCAGATTTTACAGTTTTATACAGCAAATGATTGCTGCCCATACAAATCCAAAGTATTCATGGTACCTTCTACAGAAATGGGTAACCAGGACATTTGGGAATCAAGCAAAATGGTCTTGGCAGCTATGCTCTCCCAAACCCTAGGCATAAACACTATAATACTAGTACCAATTCAAGCAGTTGTTTTTGGAGCTATGGGACATTTATTGATATACGGCGCTATGTTTATTTTTATTGGTATTCCTTTATTGTATATGGAATACACTATCGGCCAATTTACCGGCAGAAACTGCCTAGAAGTTTGGAAAGCCAGATCTTGTTTATCTCATGTCGGCTACATTCAAATATTGTGGCAAGTACTGAATGTTATCAACAACCATTTATCTTGCTCGTTTGTGTTACATTATTTTTTAATAACTTTCGAAGAGCCCATCCCTTACCACACTTGCGGAAGTTGGAGCGATAGCAAGTGCAATACTCTGGATCACAACTATACAATGCATCAAGATTGTCTTAATGAAAATAATCGGCGAGATTATTGCATTAACCTTAGTCAGACCTTTCCTGAATATCAGTATTGCAGATATCAGCTCATAGGAATAAACAGGCCTGAGTTTTATTTGGCTTGGCGAGTTACTTTGTCTTCCGGAATAGTTTGTGTCATTTTATTTATCAGTTGTTTCAGAACAGCACGAGGTCAGGGATTTGTTCTGATTTCATTTGCAGTATTTCTTATAACATCTCGTTTTTTGTTTCTCATTGGTACTATGTTGCAGAAAGGTGTCGTAGTAAAATTCGAAGATGCTTTAGATACTAATTTTACCTTGTTCTTACAGAGTTTTCACTTCGCACCCTGTGTTGTTGAAGTTCTATTCAGTTTAAACATTGGTACAGGAATTAGTTTTAACTTGGCATCGAAGAGTTCCTTCAGGTCTTCATGTTATTCTAACACAGTTATAGTAGTTGTCATCAGTGCTGTACTGACTATATCTGGTATATGCGCTAACGCAATGATGCTCTGTCCCTATTCTTTTAAATATGGAGTTCGTCCTTTTGACGTTACTAAGTACAGAATGTTTGTTACCTACGAAATGATGCCACGACTTTTAAGCGCTTATGACTCCAAATCGTTTTGGTTAATGTTGTGTTACAGTTTAATTGCTGTGACTTATTTGAGTGTAAATACTATTATAATATCAAGTCTTATAGATCTCATATCAAAAAAATGTCTTAAAAATTATACAGCACTGATAACTGCCACTGTCATTGGAGGATTATATATTTTGACGATACCGTTATTGAGTAATAAAAGTTACTACATTATGGTGGATATTCAGCGAGGGATTCACTTTTTACTTATTTTTATAGTAACTATAGAGTGTTTTGTGTTTTTAGTATGTTACGGTTTAGGAAAATTTTCCGAAGATGTACATTTTATGTTAGGTGTTCAACCACAAACTTTTGTAAAACTATTTTGGATTGTGTCTATTTTCATGCTGACTTACATATTTTGTACCGAGTTTTTTGCTATATATAGAGGTAGAGGTAAATCATTAGGCACACAGGTAGGTTGGTGGACAATGATCGCGATTATTACAACAACTATATTAGTGACAATGTGCAGAGTATTGATAGCTTTGTATACAAAGAAACTGCGAACAGAAATTGGCTTAGATCCTTCATGGGGACCAAAATCTGATGTCTTGAAACGAAGTAGAGCCATGTTTACGACACATGCGATGACTAAAGAATATATCTATCGGCAATATCATCTGCAAGCTGGTATTCTTATGAGACAGAGAACATGTAATATGCGAAATTAAACATTTAATTTGAAGAAATTGTACTCTTTTGTATTCAATAAATTAAATTATGTGAATCACAAGTGGTTTAATTGACGATTAAAAGCGGTGGTGTAATGTCGGCTAAATGCAAGCACTCGCAAAAGAACTAACTAAGGACTCGTGTGATATACATACATCGCAGCCGACTGAGACGTGCGACTCAGTTGTAGGTTTAGTGTCTATCCACACTATGCCGAAGTTACGTGTCCGAAGTTGCGCGGCTGATTTTACGTTCCGACGTGTTCGGCTGATATGACACACTATAAGTGCCGAACTTACGCGGCAAAAATTCAGTTGCGTAACTTGATAGTTACGCAACTGAATTTTTGCTGATTTTTTGTAGTATGATGCGTATGATGCGTCTGATGCGTGTGTAGTGTGTTTTTGATAGCTCGCTAGATGTGGGACAGGCTTGGCTATAGGTAATAAAACTATTTTATAAGTATCTCGATCACTGTGTTGAGTGTGAGCGAAGAACCTCCTTAAGTTGTCAGTGATGTAATCTATGTAGTATCTGTATGAGAAGTCAGAGACAATGAGACAATTATAACCTACAAATAAGAATGTCAGTTTGTTAACAAATTATACAAATCTAAGCTGGTTGGTGGTAAGCGTTGAGTCGTGTCGTGTGTTATTTGATAGTCCTATTATTTAACAGTCTCCCCCGCTAGATGTCCGTCGGCAATCGAACCGAACTTCGGTCGCGTATAATGTGTCCACTACAGCTGAACGCTACGCTGAACTTACGCCCGACCGAAATTACGTTGCGTTTATAACGCAATGTAACTTCGGCGTAATGTGTCGTCAGTAATACAAATAACATTGCAGGCGTAATCATGCCGAACTTCGGTCGCGTACGTTCGGCATAGTGTGTTTAGACACTTAGGGTGCGACTTGCGACAAGTCAGCGCTCACCTTCACATGTTCCCCTCTTTACTAGCCACATTTGGTAAGATCGCAACGACAAGTTATAAATGTATGTAAACTTTATTAGACGACCATCCTCATGGTTAATGAACACTATTATTTATCCTAGTAAACACTATAAAACCGTTGATTCAAAACTAAATTATGATAAAGCAATGGTAAGTAAAATGTTTCAAAACTTTTAAATTTGTAATAGCATTGTTTTCCGCAGAATTAAAAAAGACAACAAAACGTCGACAGTTGTTTCGCCTCTAAACGAGGCATTATCAAGACTGTCTCAGAGAGAACAGCAAAATTTGTGGTTAGAACATATTTGCTTATAAGTAAGCGTGTGCAAATTTCATTATCGCGATGTAGGATTTTTCACAATAACTAACGTGGGTAGAAACCTCAGATCATGCTAACTAAGTTCCAAAAATAGGTATTCACCAATACAAGACTTTATCTTCATAATCAAAGACCTTATAATACAACGGACATAGGATCTAGAACAAATCGCAAGAAAATAATGTCCCGAGTCGACCTATACATTATACATAGGCATACATAGATATAAACAAATTTCATATTAAAATTTAAACCTTGATTCAACGGAATAGTGTTCACTTTTGTTTGCACTAATTTATCGCATTACGTAGCTTCTATCTGTCCGCCTGACTAATTCACCTTATGCAGCTTATACTTGAACTACGTGAACATGGAAACAATGGAGTAGGTTTATTTTGTTAAAGTCTTTTAAGGATTCCATGATATGTACCTACGTAGGCGTAATAATTAATGTAAGACTACAATAAATTCCATAATCTTATAAATTGTAATTACTTGTTTATGTTAGACGAAATAAGCTGAAAAACTAATTAACGACTGACAAAGATTTTTTTTTCGAGTCAGTTTCATAATAAGTAACTGTAGTGTATGAATAACAAAAAGGGAATTAATGAATTTAACTAATTATAATATTATAAATGCCAAACTTCTTGCGGGTGTCAAAGTTCTTCCGCTTTCATTACTATTTTCATAACGCTATGTCGCTACGTCTACTACAAGATAGCCGTGTTTCAAGTGACTGAATTAGTTGCTAAAACTGCGCATCATTAATTTATTTTTATCTTATGGTTAATTTTTGGGATACGAAATTATTGGCTACTAGCTGATCACCGTGACTCCGCCCGCGAGATATGGTTATCTCGGCCCCGATTCCCGTGGGAATACATTACCGAGAATCCAAATAAAAAGAAAATAACAGTACATACACGAAATAAAATGACATGTGTAATTATATTTATGACAAAACAATGATACCCTGTGAAAATTAAAAACATTTTTGGGCTTATCTCCTCCATTCAATCAAGGGATTCTTGTACAAGTTTCATAAAGATCGGACCTCTTTTTGTTATGTCCATAAAATGAGCCGAACAAACAAGATTGTTATTTTTTGGATCAAAATATTCTTCTCGCCGTGCTAGGGGAATAATATTTTTCCATTGTGCACAGTGTACTGGATCCCGAGGAAAACTGAAATAGATGTTGGTTCATATAACGAAAAAAAAATCATAAAGAGCCAAGGCGTCTCCACTATAATCTTTGTTCCAAATAGTTTTATCGCTATCGGTAATCCGAATAAATCTGAATGGTCATTTTGTTAGTACATTATTCAGTGAAAATGAAATGGTCTCTTTCTTTTTACTGAGCTTGGGATGAGTTCGAAAGAGACAGATAGGTACTTCGGTATTGGACTGGATTGCAATATTTACTTTTGTCTTTTAATTTATTATCGACGAAATACTGTATTTTAAGTGAAATAATAAATTGCAAATAATAAAACAAAAGCTTATTTACTGAAAATATGATACACCGTCTTCAATTTGCTTTTTTTTCGTAGTTTTTACACGTTTTTACAATACAGTACGGCATTGTGCAACGTGTTGTCGTTCAGTTGTCAAAATCAAGACTGGCGCGCGATTGTTTCTCTTTTAGCGTTTTGTTTCTCTTTTAGTTCGGACACTTTTGAGCGATGATCCGAAATCCATTGTATTTAAAATCATTGTTCATAATTTTTATTAAGTTGAAATGCCACATACAAACCAACAACCAACTAATGTGTCTGTCTGTTCACAAACAGATTAAGTAAGGGAGACGTGTGAAAATCTATTTGTTCATTGAGTAAGGTGTCCGCATCTCTTCTAACTATTTCTAGCCTTTCCCAAACACTCAGCTTGAACCCTTTCTCACATAAGCGTAAAACTCTAAAGGTGTTACTATTGTTCAAGGAATGACCAGTGTCAAGGAGGTGCTTCGCGAAGAGGGACTTCTCAGGACAACCGTTGCGGAACGCCGCCATATGTTCCTTGTATCTGATCTCAAAGGACCTGCCAGTCTGCCCTACATACTGCATATTACAGCCATCGCAACTCAACAAATAAACACCCGATCTGTGTGAAACCGACACCGAGTCCTTGCCATTACACAGCTCCCTCAAGGTGTTCTGTGTTCTAAAAGCTGCGAATATCCTATTTTCCCTCATAATCTTAGCTATACTCAACGAGACAGGACCCACGAACGGCAAACAGGCAGTGTACTTCCTAGGTGGATCTTGAGTTGGATGTAATAAACGAAAACTAGCATTTCTGCGTCTTTTATTTAATAATGAGTGGACCATACCTACGTTATAGCCATTACTGTGTGCTATATAACAAATGATAGACAATTCCTCATTAAATGCCTGTGGGCTCAACGGTACCGCCAGTAACCTGCTCAGTAAACTGTGGAAAGCTGCCATTTTATGTTGCCATGGGTGATTGGATGAGTAAGGGATAACTGTGTCTGTACATGTTGGTTTCCTATAGATACGAAACTCATGAATACCATTCCTCCTAGTAATTAAAAGGTCTAAGAAATTGAGAGTGGAATCTGACTCCACTTCTAACGAACTGATAATGCCTCGTTTAGAGGCGAAACAATTGTCGACGTTTTGTTGTCTTTTTTAATTCTGCGGAAAACAATGCTATTACAAATTTAAAAGGTTTAAAACATTTTTTTAAACATTTTACTTTGTCATGGATTTTCGCCACGTAACGCCTGTTTCTATCCAATATTTAAATTATGATATTTAAATTCTATGACACTTTTCTACATATTTTTCTACAATGGTAGTTTATCAAAAACCACCATAAATGTTTTATGTACCTAACACGATTTAGTAACGAGATCAACGAGTAGTGAGTCCCGCCGACTCCCATACTCCCATCTGCTTATCTATACTAATATTACAAAGAAAAATTATTGTTAGTTAATTAGTGTAAGTAGTAATGAACCTATTTTGAAAATTATTTTAATAATTTATATAGCTACGGTACTTATTCATGAGCCATAATCCTTTTACAAAAAACTTACTATTATGACGAACGAGTATATGAATATGAATTATGTAGTATGTATGGTCTCTATGAAGTCTTTGTCTAATTTCAACTAATTATCTCAACACCGAGTACGTAGCAAAATAAAAAAAACAAAAAGCCAACGTCACGCGGTATTCCCAGGCGGTCACCCATCCAAGTACTAACCGCGCCCGATGTTGCTTAACTTCGGTGATCGGACGAGAACCGGTGTGTTCAACATGGTATGGACGTTGACAAATACACAATTATATTTAGCGTTCGCAACATTCATTCTCTACCTAGCCAATTAACAAATAGCAAAATAACAAACAAAAAGCCAACGTCACGCGGTATTCCCAGGCGGTCACCCATCCAAATACTAACCGCGCCCGATGTTGCTTAACTTCGGTGATCGGACGAGAACCGGTGTGTTCAACATGGTATGGACGTTGACAAATACACAATTATATTTAGCGTTCGCAACATTCATTCTCTACCTAGCCAATTAACAAATAGCAAAATAAAAAACAAAAAGCCAACGTCACGCGGTATTCCCAGGCGGTCACCCATCCAAGTACTAACCGCGCCCGATGTTGCTTAACTTCGGTAATCGGACGAGAACCGGTGTGTTCAACATGGTATGGACGTTGACAAATACACAATTATATTTAGCGTTCGCAACATTCATTCTCTACCTAGCCAATTAACATAAACATAACATAACATAGCATCACGCCTTTTTCCCCGAAGGGGTAGGCAGAGGTGTGCAAACACACCCACATCTCGCCAGCTATGTTAGGTCCCATGTAATAGGGGGCGAGCCTATTGCCATTTACCGGGCACAAATTCCAGACTCTGGGATAATTATCTAGATAAAATTCTAAAGAGAATTATACATTATCCACCAGACCCGGGAATCGAACCCGAGACCTCGAGTGTGGCAGTCCGTACATAGTACCATTGTGCCACCGAGTTAGTCAGTATTAACAAATAGCAAAATAAAAAACAAAAAGCCAACGTCACGCGGTATTCCCAGGCGGTCACCCATCCAAGTACTAACCGCGCCCGATGTTGCTTAACTTCGGTGATCGGACGAGAACCGGTGTGTTCAACATGGTATGGACGTTGACAAATACACAATTATATTTAGCGTTCGCAACATTCATTCTCTACCTAGCCAATTAACAAACAGCAAAATAAAAAACAAAAAGCCAACGTCACGCGGTATTCCCAGGCGGTCACCCATCCAAGTACTAACCGCGCCCGATGTTGCTTAACTTCGGTGATCGGACGAGAACCGGTGTGTTCAACATGGTATGGACGTTGACAAATACACAATTATATTTAGCGTTCGCAACATTCATTCTCTACCTAGCCAATTAACAAATAGCAAAATAAAAAACAAAAAGCCAACGTCACGCGGTATTCCCAGGCGGTCACCCATCCAAGTACTAACCGCGCCCGATGTTGCTTAACTTCGGTGATCGGACGAGAACCGGTGTGTTAAACATGGTATGGACGTTGACAAATACACAATTATATTTAGCGTTCGCAACATTCATTCTCTACCTAGCCAATTAACAAATAGCAAAATAAAAAACAAAAAGCCAACGTCACGCGGTATTCCCAGGCGGTCACCCATCCAAGTACTAACCGCGCCCGATGTTGCTTAACTTCGGTGATCGGACGAGAACCGGTGTGTTAAACATGGTATGGACGTTGACAAATACACAATTATATTTAGCGTTCGCAACATTCATTCTCTACCTAGCCAATTAACAAATAGCAAAATAAAAAGCAAAAAGCCAACGTCACGCGGTATTCCCAGGCGGTCACCCATCCAAGTACTAACCGCGCCCGATGTTGCTTAACTTCGGTGATCGGACGAGAACCGGTGTGTTCAACATGGTATGGACGTTGACAAATACACAATTATATTTAGCGTTCGCAACATTCATTCTCTACCTAGCCAATTAACAAATAGCAAAATAAAAAGCAAAAAGCCAACGTCACGCGGTATTCCCAGGCGGTCACCCATCCAAGTACTAACCGCGCCCGATGTTGCTTAACTTCGGTGATCGGACGAGAACCGGTGTGTTCAACATGGTATGGACGTTGACAAATACACAGTCCAATAATGCTATACCAATATAATGTCTGACAAAGTGCACGTATTTGTTTTTCAGTTGTTATTTTGTATAATCAGATTACTAGCTAACCGCGCAAAAGTTTGTTTTGTCACCTGTTGGGTTTTGAATGGAATAGGCTTCGTAAACTATTGAACTATTGAAAATTCTTTGAATAATATGTAGCTACACTCCGAGTGGCATGTGACATAGGCTATTTTTATCTCGGTAATGTGGTCCCGTGGGAATTGAACGTGGGAATTGTAAAACTAAATCACGGAAGCGGAGTCGATGTAATCAGCTAAGCTAGTAAATTATTTTATTTATTTATGTACACTTTATTGTACGCGAATACAGTATTCATATATCTACATACACAGAGCTTAGATATGAGACCTATGTACATTCGTCCACATTTAGTCTTAAGAAAATGTGTAAATGAGTCAATTATTTGAAAAGAGTGACCGAGAGTTTTATTGCCAGGTTCTTTCTCTCGGTTCTACTTATTGCTTTGCGAATCTGGCAGTACATGTAAATATACATAGAAGCAATGACATTTTTTATTTTAAGTACTTACTGACGTTTGTAAGAGCCATTTAGTGACCTATACAAATAAATAAATCATTTCATTTCAAGATGACTTTGATGATTTGACTGCTTCGGTGGCGTGGTCGGTAGTGCATCGGCTTTCAACTCCAGAGTCTCGGGTTCGATTCCCGGGTCGAATCAAACATTTGTGTGATCCACAAATGTTTGTTTCGGAGTTGGGGTGTTATCTATGTATATTATGTATGTATTTAGAACATAAGTATGTTTATCAGTCGTCTAGATCCCATAGCACAAGCTTATAGCTTAGTTTGAGCTAGATGACGTTGTGTGAACATGTCCAAAAATATATAAGAGCAGTACAATGGGCGGCCTTATTGCATAAAGCAATTTCTACCAGGCAACCTTTTATATCCATGTAAAGGTCTTTCGATTCTTACCTATTGTCTTCGGGCAGCGACATAGACCTCCCGGTCTTCCTATTAGCCTCGTATATCCACCGCTCATGTATAGCGACTAACGGCTTGACATTAACATTGGCCAGTACATCCTCTTCCACCTGCTTCTTCTCGCCAGTACGTTCTGGAGTACTCTTCAGTGACCAGGAGTTCATAAGGTGTCGTACTGTATCGTCGCAATCAGGTGATAACAAATCGTTGGGTACTGATGTTCTGAAATGTGTTTTATTATTAACTAGCTGTACGTCGTACCGCCTTTTAAACCTTCCCTGAATTTCTACGAATATTTTGGGCCCAATATTGTAAAAATCAGTCGAGCCGGTCTCCAGTTTTAAGGCATGAAACGAATTAATTAAACGAAAGGCATTTCATTTTATAAGAAGAAGACTAGAGGACGCCCGCGGCTTCGCTCGCTTGACATATTATATACACAAAAACTTTTCTCAGGAACCATTATATCTATTGGTGAAAACCGAATCAAAATCCGTTGCGAACTTTTAAAGATCTAAGCATACATACAACGGACGCGACTTTTATTTATTTATTTTCAACAGGGACACATAACAGTTACACGATAACGTGTTACTATAACAGACTTTGTTTTCTATCTACTACCTATGTTATGAAGAAGAAATAAGAAAATTATTCTATTGTACTAGTTCGGTGTCTTGCACCTCACCACGCCATAGGTTTTGTCCTATAACTTTTGACCCCTTAGGGTTAGGTAAAATTTTCGATTTTTTGGCTTACCTCCAGATCGAGGGCTATCCATAGAGGGGTCAACCGTCATTGTAGCATAAGCAATTCTCGAGAGCTAAGGGGGACATTCCCCACTTTCTACATATAGATACTGTCCGGTAACGGCAATAGGCTTTCCCCTTATTACGTGGGACAAACAAAATTACTGTCAAAATTTAGGTGGGTAATTCACCTCTGCCTACCCTGTCGGGGATATAGGTGTTATTCACCAAGCGAGCAAAGCCCATTTCGAGACTGCGCATGCTTTTGTCTGTCTATCTGTATGTATGTTCCGAGCTAGCGGTCGATCTCCATGATACTTGCCACTAGGGATTACTAATTTAATTTTGACTGCCTCGGTGGCTCAGTGGTATGAGTATGGTACTGTCGCCTCTGAGGTCCCAGGTTCGATTCCGAGTCGATTCAAATTATTTGTGTGATCCACAATTACACACACATACAAAAATCCAGTGTTTTCTATGTATAATATGTATGTATTTAGAAATATATAAGTATGTTTAGCAGTCGTCTAGATCCCATACACTGTTAAAAATTCTGTAATTTTACAAGCAAAAAAATTACATAAACCTGTAAAATTCCTTTAAAATCTGGGAAACTTACGGAAAAATATGAAATTTTACGTAATTTTCGTGAATTTTACATTTTTTTCTTTAAAATCGGCAATTTTCATGAAGTTTTACATAAAATTTATGTAATAGGTAAATAGTTATGTAAAAATACAGAAAGGTTAGGGCAACGAAAGTTGCCCAAGAATTATGTAAAAAAATTTTAACAGTGTAGTACAAGCTTATTGAGCGAAGCGACCCGAAGGCGAGCTCCCATGGAGCAGGTTAAATGTAAAATGTTCGGATGTTCGTTTCACAGCAACCTCTTGACCGATAATTAAAAATTTTTCACCTAAATTAATAGCTGATTTCAATTAAGGTCGTGACGAAGCTCAAATATTCAATTTAAATATATAAAAAAAAGCCGCGCACTGTTAGAGCAGCGTAGCTTTACCTAGTATTAGCTTAATTTGGGCTAGATGACGTTTTGTGAGAATGTCCAAAAATATATATATACTAGTTATCACGGCGAACTCTGTATCGCCTCAAATATAAAAGAAAAAAAAAAAAAGAAGAATATTTTAATATTTCATGCAAATGCAAATTAATTATAAATGAAAAACGCGACGGACGGACAGACAAATTGTCGTATTAAATATATAGAGTTTTTTTTTTTATTCTGCTTTTTTTTATTAAAGGGGAAATGGGGGTTAAAAGCTTAAATAACACTTGTAATGTTCGCGAGGTCTACTGTTTGACCATAATGGGCGCGCGACCACTAGGTTTATGTATGTAATACTAGGGGACGCCCGCGACTTCGTCTGCGCAAGGTTATTGGTTGTACTTCAAGTAGTCCTATTTATGCTTAAACCAAAATTCATCTGATCTGCGAAAAGGTATATCGTATAGGGGATAACAGATTACATATTAAAGTTAAAATTTGAAAGTCAAGTCATAAATCCAAAGTCAAAAGACTAAAATCAAATGAAAGTAAAAAGATAAAACAAAAGATATTGTAGAGTTCCATTAAAATCAGTTCTGTAATTTTCGTGGAGAATATGCACAAAGATCCAAACATCCAATCATACAAACTTCCACATTAGTAGGAAGTAGGATGTTCATATTCACCTTCGCAGTCCAGGTACATGATCCCTGTCAGTGTCGACACTTTCTGGTGAGGCGTTAATTATTTCTTTGAAATACATATCTGTTTCGACGTTATTGGCAGTTTCAGTCAAAGTGTTTATTGCTGTAGTTTCGACTATGGGTTCTGTGATGGTATTTACTTCTGAAACACAATCAAAGAAACGTTTATTAGATGCTAAAATACCTCGGATAGTTAAGTATTAAGAATAACCCAAATTTACCTTCTTTCTCTGGAATCAACGGAGAATTTACTGTATTATTATTCTTCTCAGGACTATTTTCATTACTGCCAACTTCTCCAGACAACCAAGCATTCTTCCTCAGCTTATTACTCCTCGCAATAGGTGTACTCGGTAAACTATAATTCTTTATATCGAAATTATACGAAGACCTTTCACTACTATTTCTAGTCTTCAACAAAGATTTAACAGAATCAAAATTGTATTCAGGCACTTTTATGTGTAAAGGTTTGTAGGATTTCGGTGTGAAACTTCGGCTTAACCTTGCCGCTGGTTGTTCAACACTTTGCTGACTGTCATCTGCAAAGTTCACAGTACGATTTGGACTTAAAATACTACAGTATTCAGTAGAGTCACTGCGTTGTAATGTGCCTGGAGTTTCCATGTCTTTGATTCTCGCTCTTATTTTTGCTATAGGTGTTGAACAAGCACTTGATAATTCTTTTTCTTGTAAATTATTGTACAATACATTTCTGTTGGTCTCATCGTCTGATATATAACATTTTTCAGGTAAACGGTATGTGGATTTTGTATGGTTTCTAATTACTTCATAGTGAGGGCTCGCTTCACTTAGCTCCTTCTCACTTTCTGTGGAGCTGTCTTTGTTTTTATGTACAACGACATTATGTTTAATGTTTTGTGGGCTCAGAGATTCGGAGTCGGTAGGTGTAGTGTCCCAACCGGTGGAACTAAATGATGGACGGGTCGGTAAACGAGCTGGGATTATGATATAACCGAGTTCATCGAGGTTTTTCTGTAACAAAAAGATTAGTTACTCTCTGTATCGACTTCGTAAGTCGCACATTGATAATCGTAAGTCTCAATGTCTTGGGCTATTGATGTATCGGTCAGTTGGCAGAACGTTCCTCTTGGAAAGAGAACAGTCGCTGGTTCAAGTCCAGCCTGATTCATATAGCAAAATTCAGCCCCTATCATTTCTTGTAACTTTCATTCCATTCTAAGGTTGCCTGGAAGAGATTGCTCTTTAGCAATAAGCCCGCCTGTTGTACATTATATTTTTTTAAGACTTGTCATAAAGTATTTGTTTCTCTATTGTGTACAATAGAGAGTATTTACTTACTTTACTTACTTACTAAAATTACATCTATGTAAGTGATTACGCCTTTACCTTGATGATATAATTGATGTTAGATACTAACCTGTTTATGTGTGAACACTATGAATACTATAGCAACACCCGGGTTGGTCTTGGTAGTAGAGTGAATCCTACTAATATTATAAACACGAAAGTTTGTGAGTATGTATGTACGGATGGATGGATGTTTGTTACTCTTTCACATAAAAACTACTCAATGGATTTTAATTAAATTTTACAATAATATAGCTTATACATCAGAATAACACATAGGATACAATTTATAAAGATATTGTGTGATTTGTTCAAAATATGACGCGGCGCGACGGGAACGGGAAAAAATCCAAATTACCATATAAATAAAGACGCGAGTTTGAAATTACCAAAAAAATATTCATTATTTTGATAAATAAATATGTTAGGACAATTCACACATCGCCATATAGTCTCAAACTAAGCAGAGCTTATATGAGTGCGAGATAAACTGATATCAATACTTATATACATTTTTTTGTTGTAAATACATACATATTATACATAGGAAACACCCAGACTTCCGTACAAACGTAACTTCACACAAAGTTTCTCCCGACCGGGAATCGAACCCGAGACTCCGGCGTCAAAAGCGGATGCACTACCGACCACGCTACCGAAGCAGTCAAGTGATACCTACCAAATTTCATACAAATCCGCTAAGAAGTTCAAGTCTTAGATAGATCTTAGAAGTTCGTAGCACAGTTTTTTTGCTGCAAAAATATAGAACATTTGCTTACTTTGACAGTCTGCAAAGTACTTTGCATGGACTCAAGGTCGATCCTGTCATAACGTTGCAAAGTCAGTCCTGACTTCAACAAGGACAGCAAACAGCCGGGGTACGCGCCGTCATTAGGCAAAGGGACCCCCGTCTTCCATAGCGTGTATTGCTCTTTTAACTTGTCGTATGTGAAATTCTTCCATGGTAAAGCCGCTGAAAGATAATGTTGATAAAGCTATACTTGCTGTACACCAAGTGTTTTTAATATAAAACAATGGTAAGTAAAATGTTTTAAGAAAAAGCTTTTTAAAAACTTTTTAAAATTATATAATAGCATTAATTTTTCGCAGAATTAAAAGGACAACAAAACGTCGACAATTGTTTCGCCTCTAAACGAGGCATTATCAAGACTGTCTCTCAAGAGAACAGCTGTTCTCTCTGAGACCGTCTTGATAATGCCTCGTTAAAAAGTTTTTTCTTAAAACATTTTACTTACCATTGTTTTGTCATGGATTTTCGCCAAGTAACGCCTGTTTCTATCCAATATTTGTTTTTAATATGTTAAGAAAATTTGATCACAAAGCCATCTACTCTGCAGTAATTGTCATAAAAGTTGAAAACTATCTAAAATCCACTTGTGCGAAGCGAATAAAGAGTTTGTTTGTCAGGGGGATAATTCTTACATTAAAATTCAGCTTTATTCTGAAGTGCTTGGCTACTTTTTATACCGATAATGTGTTCCTATAAAAATCAAGAGTGAGAAAACTATATCATGCATTGAATAGTTAGTCATAAAAACACACACATATATCACGCCTATATCCCCGAATGGGTAGGCAGAGGCAGATTACACACCCACAATTTGCTTCTATTTTTAGTCCCACGTAATAGGGGGCAAGCCTACTGCCGTCACCGGGCACATTTATAATGGGTTATGTCCAAAATGGACGAATAAAATTAATAAAAAGTAGCAGCTATATTGTCATTTTGAAAAACAGTTATTAAATACAACCATAAATATACAAACTTCATTGAGAAAAGCCGCCGCCGCGAAAGTATGTCAGCGCTCTGGAAGACGTACGCGAGGCTTCCGGTATAGACTTTAAGAGCAAGCAATATTTAAAAGAGCTATATATATATATATATAACTTACCATTACAGCACTCCCAGAGTATAAGACTCAGCGAATACACATCAGATTTCGAGCAAGGGAAAACTAAATCATCCTCGTTGGATGTGAACAGCTCCGGGGCCTGCCACCTGTATTGTTCTGAAGTGCGATACCTCTCGTACGACTTGGTGATGGCGTTGCAAGCTATGTAAGTCTCCGACGGATGGGCGGATATTAGAGGTTCGAATTCTACTGCGTTAGATTCGCGGGTGTCTGGAATAAATACGGCAATTATATACAGAATGTTCCACGACCATGTCACAAAGAGGGAAGTACCTGAAATAGTCCTTCCCATTAAGCCATTTGATCGGTATTGTAAAATATCATGTTTGTTTTTTACGATTTGGTCAGTTAGATGCCTGATTCGTACTAGTAATTTTTCAAAAATCTATGAATGCAATTATTTTTTTTATTAAATAAGCCTCCTTTCAGTCATTTTTTCTAACTTCAACATTTAAGGGACTTCCCCTCCATGTGGCATGGTCTTGGGACACACTGTATATACACACCAAAACAACGCTTTTTGCTAACCGACATGGATAAATGTTGGTGTTCATTTCCTCAAAATTTCTAAACCGGGATCTGTAAATTTTTAACTTGCAAGCTTTTACCATTTACAATCAAAGCTAAAAAATAAAAAGCAAAAAGCCAACGTCACGCGGTATTCCCAGGCGGTCACCCATCCAAGTACTAACCGCGCCCGATGTTGCTTAACTTCGGTGATCGGACGAGAACCGGTGTGTTCAACATGGTATGGACGTTGACAAACAAATCATTAAAGTTAGCATTCACAAGTCTGACCTAATAGAACTGTATACCCTTCATTAAAAACGTATTAAAACTAATAAAAAAAAACTTTTAGATTAAAATATATGTACGGCGTTCTGCTGTCATAAACTAATAAAAAAAGACAATCGTATTCGAGTCTTCCTTACTGGCTAATGACCTAAAACTACTAATTTCCCATGAAACATGGTTCTTTGACTCCATTTGCTAGACGCATTGTATTATTAAAAAAAACACGTCATACTTTAAAAAAAAACTAAATTATTGTCTACCATTTCCCCTTATTGGTCAGTTTCAACAACTTTGTACAATATAATAAGCTCCATGAAAAATCACTTCGACGTGCCAATTATCATGGTGATTCGCCAGCCGTGCCGGAGGTCATTGATCTTTAATAATTATACAAGTACTTACACTTCAATTAGTAAAAAAATATCATCAAAATACGAGTATGTTTATGTATGTCTAGAGATAAATAAAATTGAAGTGTCACTAAATGTATATGAGAGTAAATAAGGAATTTTCATAAAAAATCAATTTTTAAATTTGTTGTCTATCTGTCTGTTGGTTCCCGCTAATCTCTGGAATGGCTGGAACGATTTTAACGGGACTTTCACTGGTGGATAGCTGATGTAATAAGGTATAACATAGGCTACTTTTAATCCCGGTAACATGTCCCCGCAGGAATCGGGAACCATTTATAAACTTTTTGAAGAGAGCGAACCCGCGGGTACACTACTTACATGAACTCACTCCTAACTTATAATAACGCAAACACTTTTAGCTTAGTCGAAAGGAGTACCTAAAAGTGTGTCTAGTACCAGTTCCTTACGTTAATTTGCTCGAAATACCGATTTCGTATTTCCAATACATTTCACACCACACCAGTGTCCCTAGCGGTAACGTCAAGGAACTGTGTGAAATGTATGGGAATACGAAAACGTATTTCGAGCAAATTAACGTAAGGAACTGGTACTAAACACACAGGAATTCTAGAAGATCGTTTTAATTTGCGATTTAAAGGATACTAGCAAGTATCCTTAAAGTATCCAAAAAATATTCTACGACAGATTGATGAGAATCAATCTATCATACAACATTAGAACTTGCGTGGTTTACGGATTATCCCCATTAAAAGTTTAATAGGAGTTATAATAGTTAATATGCATTCAAATCTATTTTACGGTTTTGATTTCAAACGAGCACCGAAATATATTGAGCGAAAGTAACTACGAGTACAATTTGATCGCGCATGACCATTGTAATATAACTTTGGATGGTTTCTACGGCCGCAGTACTTGTTGACCTATAAATATCGTTTCGACATAATAATTACACGGTTGTACGCATTCTAAATAGAATATAATAAAAACGACCAATTGCGAGTCCGGCGCACGAGGGGTTCCGTACTATTACCTATTACAAAAATGGCAAAAAAAATCACGTTTGTTGTATGGTAGTCCTGCTTAAATATTTATTATTTTCTGTCTTTTTAGTATTTGTCGTTATAGAGGCAATACAAATACATCATCTGATCAACTTTCTAACTATCACGGTTCATGAGATACAGCCCAAGATAGACGGACGAACAGATAGCGAAGAACTCCAAAAACGAAAAAAAATCTCGTTGGTTAAATATACATTTTATTTTCTGTTTTTTATTATTTGTTGTTATAGATAGCGGCAACAGAAATACATCCATCAATTAAAATTTCAGCTGTCTAACTAACGGTTCACGAGATACAGCCTGTTGACAGACGGACAGCGAATTCTTAGTAATAGGGTTCCGTTTTACCCTTTGGGTACGGTACCCTGAAAACGGTTTAAACGTAGACGAGACTTGCCGAGGTGCAAGTGTAAACCCTACCGCATGTGGCAAGTGGAGACAAACTCCCATGATCCATACATTACTAAAAATCGTGACCATACACGGCGAATTAAAACCGTAGAATTTTACTCCGAAAAAAATACTACTCACCATTAATATTCACATACTGCGGTTCAGGCGAATAAACATCGTACTCCTTCGGTGAACTCTGTATCTGTCTGGACAACTTAACACATGAGCCAACATCAGCCAACTTGGCCGTATCATGACCGGTGATCATGACATGACCGCTGGTCAACTCTGTATGAAGATATCCTTGCATTTTGAGGAAGACCAGGGCATTCGCCACATCCAACGCGTACTGAACGGCCGTTTGAGCGCTCAGTATCTGACCCTGAAATAACCAGGCGAGGTTGGTCTAATAAACTATTTTTTTACATATAATTATGAATGTGAGGTAAGATTGTAATCTGCTTGTTAATTATCGCCTTGAGTGAATATTTAATGCATATTCTTATTATTATTGAATTAATTAGTGCTGTTAGACGATGCACAAACACAATTACAATGTATATAGGTACCTATTTTATTTGTATTCACCCGACTGTACATCTCGGCAATGTAATAACAAAATGTAGAATAAAAAAAGTGTAATATATAAAGGTAACCCAAACTGTCCCAGAAAAGAATGAAAGGTAGTATGAATGTGCGATAAGAATACATGCGAGAAATGGAATGTTTAAATGAGACTGGAATAAAAGATGATAGTATAAAAGAATAGATAAATACGAAGGAGCCCTAAGAGGGCTATCGCTAAATTAGTTACGACTAGACTAAAAAAAATAATATTGTATAGACTCTGGCTTAGGTAAAGGTGCGCAAATTAAAAAAAAATGTACATAGTTGTGCGTCAACATGACTTTTCTTACAGCAGACTTACTAGCGAGCACACGAGGTTTCGCCCGCTAGACAAATCTTATACTAATATCTTCCTCCTGAACCACTATATCCATTGGTACAAACCGGATCAAAATCCGTTGCGTAGTTTTAAGCCCCCCATATACGGTACAATTCATCGTTGCGATCCATCGTTACCGACCGATCGAAACAATTGATCTGTAGTGTTGCCGCTCATACACGAAGCGATTGGTCGTTACGATCGATCATTTATACATTTGAAATGGAACGATAAAGACGTGCTCAAAAATTCAATACGTGTCCTGTAAAATGGAAAACGAACTTCTTTTCTCGTCTGTGGCGGTAACTTTAATTATTTTACAGAAGAAAATAAGAAAACCTAGAAAAGTGTGGGTTAAGAAATGGCTATTAAAGCGATATCAGTATTCGCATGTAAATATTTTAAATGAATTAAGGAACAAAAATCGAATCGTTGATCGCAAGAGCCAATACCCTATCGATTCATCGTTACGATATTCATGATTGCATGGGTTTTTGTTGCGATCTCCGATGTCGTCTGCGATCAAGTAAATCGTTAACGATCGTAACATACATTACAGATCCGTCGTTTCGATCGGTCTAAAGCGATGGATCGTAACGATGAATCGTCCCGTATATGAGGGGCTTTAAAGATCTGAGCATACATAAGGACAGCGGAAGCGACTATGTTTTATGCTATGTTATGTATGGTAGCGGGAACACATAGAGGGATTGACACCAATAAAAATAACTTAGAAAAAGGATATAATACCTATCTGAAAGAGAATTGTAAGGACTCGACGTGGGATACATAACAGTAAAATGGTTTGAAATGTTATCTATTGTTTAATTATAGTGTGAAGGGGTCCTCGAACTCGAAATCTACCTCAACTGCCTGCAACTGTGGTGCCACCTGCCGATCAGCAGACGAGGCCCTGACAAAGATAAAAATTCCCGATAAGCGGCAATAGGCCCGCCACCAATTAAGTGGGACCAACAAAGTTATGGCGATAAGTACACACAACATGCCTTCGACTCTCTGTATGTAATTGTATAAATTGCTTAGGTAGGTAACACATTAATATAGTGGATATTTCCAGAGTGTAGAAAGTGAACTACAACTCAATCTACAAGTACCTACACTGTTTAATTATAAGTAGAGACAGGATTATATGCTTCTGTTATTATGCAATTTGGCATATTCAGTCTATTTTTAGGCATTTTCGTGCATGCATATGACAAGGTTTTTATGTTGCATATAATCCCGTCTCTAGTTATAGGTAAGTATAAGACCTCACCTGTATATGCAGAATACCATAAATAGAATCAACGCATCTCTCACAAATGATATGAACGTTCCCATGTATGTCCGGATACAGACCCATCAGTAGTATTATGTTTGGATGACGACACTTTCTGAAATAAAACCAGAACTTTGTGTAGAAAATCTCTTTGCAATTCGAACAAATCTCTCAGCAAAGTTGGTACCTACCTAATTATTTAGCCGAATATCTTTTGAGTAAATTGGTTACAAGTCACACAAAAATCACGTTTTTATCCCCGATGGGGGTATAAAGAAGTGTTCAATACGCTAAGTGTGTCTAGTTCCTTACGTTAATTTGCTCCATACATTTCACATAGTTCCCTGACGTTACCGCTAGGGGCGCTGGTGTGAAATGTATGGGGAATACGAAAACGTATTTCGAGCACATTAACTTACGTAACTGGTACTGGACACTCAGATTCTTAGTAGGTCCCACGTAATAGAGGCGAGCCGATTTACATTATTTAAGATACATTTGTCTGAGCCTCGTCTGTCTGTCAACAGTTGCACGGCGTGCAGGTGAGGTGGTTAGGATTAGCCCGCGATTTCTTTTGCTCGCGATTTCTTTGAAACACTGAGAGTAACACTCTCGGTGCATAAATGGTGTTTATGGATTTTGTTTTAAAAGCAATTTTTTTTATTATATTGTAAAATATTTGTTTTTGGTTACTCATTATCCGATATAAAACTAGAACAGTCGTGATTCACTCTTTTTGTTAGTCACGACTACTTTCTCCCAATTTTCGGACGAAATGTACTTATAGGAAATCTACCGCTTCAGATGAATTAAACTCGAAATTTTCGACGTAGTTAAAAACCGGCCAAGTGCGAGTCTGACTCGTGCACGAAGTGTTCCGTACCATTATCTATTAAAACGGTAAAAAAATAACGTTTGATGTATGGGGGAGCCCCCTTAACTATTATTTTATTTTTGTTTTTTAGTATTTGTTGTTATAGCGGCAACTGAAATACATCATCTGCAAAAATTACCACTTTCTATTACGGTTCATTAGATACACCTTTGTGACAGACGGACGGACGGACAGCGAAGTCTCAGTAATAGGGTTCCCGTTTTACCCTTTCTGTACGGGAACTACGGGACCCTAATAAGATGGAATAAAAAGTTAGAGACATGTAAATGTTTGTCAACAAACCTCAATATATTAATCTCAGAGTTACATTTCTTCTTAACATGCGCTACTGTGACTCCGGACAATTTCTTAATCTGTATGGGGACTACCCCCCATTTGCCGTGACTCCAGGTCCTTATCTTATCCACATTCACATCGAGGTTACTTGCACACGCTATAGGTAGGCCGTAAGCGCTCGACTCGCTCTAGAATTTACGAAAACATTCAGCATAACTGGTGAAAAATTATAATGGTATGAAACTGTGAACTGCATAAAAATGTTGCACTCGTAACTAGCAGGAGTCCTACAGAACCTTGGTCTTCGAGCACATAAATAAAGGAAAGGAAAGAACTTCCTTCAAGGAAGCACAGTACGGCTCAGTCAGTATTATTCCAAGATGCTAATTTTGCAAATAGATTGCGGCGGTGTACCTAAAGCACCTACCGACCATTGAGATTCCTCACGTAATAAAGTGGTAAATAAATACGAGTACGTACTTTACAATCGTCTGATTTAGTGTTGTTCGGGGACTGAGCATGCAACTGCTCGTCAGCCCACTGATCGAAGTTCTTCAACTCGCTCATCACTTCCCAAAGCTTTTCATCGCCATCTTCCCTAGAAGACGAGTTTTGACTAGAAATCTTCACGTCACCTGCCGCGTTCGGCCCATCAGTGACATCGCCATCGCGCGTAGGATAATCTAAGCAACTCTTATCACCGTGATAAGGTAGAGAGTTACTCCTGTCGAACGGAGGCGGAAATTCCTCCTGTTCGTCGTCTTTAAAATCTATGTGCTTTTGAACTAACAAGTCCAAGTCCGGCGATCTACTTATCCTGTGGCGCGATACACGTTTATACTTTTGTGGCTCTGTATACGAACCCGGAAATATGTTTCCAGGCATGAATACCTGATTTTGGAACAAAAACTGGATGTTAGGTCCAACTGGTGATGATTCATAAGCAGTACGATCTGGAGTTGTGCTTCGAGCCCTTTTCGGATTTTTCTTTTTGTACTTGATGGCCGACTTCTTTTCATAATTAAATGTGTTGTCGTGATCGGTAGCACAATCTGTACAGGAGACAGGTAGGGAATGTCTGCCGCATTTTTTCTTTTCGGATTCTGTAGGGTCTTTTGACGACCTTCTTGCTTGGAACTCAGCTAGATCCCGTTTGTACTCGTCGGTACGAATGGTGCCGATTTGTGTGGCGCTGCGAGAGAACTGGTTTTCTGGTGAGGAGTTGTTGCTGGTGGTACTCACGTGAGTCGTTACAGTTAAACGCTCCCTGTGAACAAGGACAACATTTCTAAATTAATTAACCTATACCTAGGTGTGTGAATACGAACAGATTTCTGTGTGGGTAGCTAGATATTGAAGTTTTTGTCTGATATAGTTAATATACTAGGTGTACTTGTTATCAGATAATTGTTGGTATTATATTTAAAGGTAAGCTGTTAGCGAGATGGGAAAAAGTGAACAATATAAAATTACAAATAACAGAAACTAATGATAGTTCGGACGGCGGCGTTCAGGCAGCAAAAGCGTGGGAGTGTCGCGGGTCAACGACGACGTGATCCACTTCAATTTAATAGGTATTGTATTTTGTACAATTTGACTGCTTTTTTCACCTGTCGATAGTTTATTTATTTATTTATTTATCTAAATGGAATATCAATAAGTGTTAGGTAACTAAGAATCTATGATACAAGAATACCAAGAACAGATTATAGGTACTCCCAGATACACGTCAGTTTAAGCATTGCTAGACGGGAGTTCATGGGTAAAGACACACATACATTGCACACATGAGACACACAACACACACACACATTTCGTCAGTAACTAAATCCATGTAATAGAGTGTGAGCCTATTGACGTTTTTGAGTACTTTGGGTATTTTGTCGGAGTCTAATCCACATCAGCAGGTGAAGAAGAGATGTTAATTGGGCCCCCAAGCACTTTTGCAAACTTTGAACGTAATATATCAAACTATATCCCTGAGGTGTTAGATAGAGGTGCAATACACGCTCACACTTTGCCCGTAATTTTGATGGTCCTATGTAATGGGGCCAAGCCTATTGCCGTTACCGGGCATTTCAGAAAATTTAATTCCAATCTGTTATTCTAACGAACAGCCATTTCATACTATTTAATAGAATCTCGGCAGTCCGAGCATAAACTTTGAACTATGAATGTATTCTGATCATACGTAGGTAAGTATACAGTTCGCGAGGCCTAAGCTAAGCTTTGCATTTTTGTGAGTCATCACGAAAAGTAGAGTAAAAAGCCTGTTTGTAGCTGTGTATATCAATCAATCAATCAATCAATTTATTTATTTGCGAATATAAATATTATTTTGCGTATACAACACATGTGTGTATAAAACAAGTCACACTATACGTTCACGTACGTGCACTTACACAAACGCAAAGCTCAGCTTACGCCTCACGAACAGTACCTACTTGTAACCTAGTTAACCCTAGTTAATTTTTCTAACCAAGTTACCTACTTCTACACAAAATGCTAACAAGACCAATTGACGTGCTATCTACGACCTATCTACCGTAAAATTGAACCGTCAAATTGTTTATAAGACACAAAACTGAACTTAGTTTTGTGTCTTATAAACAATTTGACGGTTATAGATAAAAGAAGCGTGCTTTCACACACAAAAAAAAAGATTCCTAAATGGATAACAATCTGCGAAACGTTCATAAGATATTAGATTATCTGTATAGTATAAAAATGCTTGGGAACAAATCCACTAGCCTGATCTAATCGATACTAATCGGTAAAAGTGTATCGGTACTAGAATATCGATTGAATCTACTCGATATAATGACTCGATGAATCGATATATTTGGTTTGTCTTCATGGCAATAAATATCTATGTTATATTTTATTTCGATTATGTAAAATGTTACGACCTAGTATTTGAAAGATCAAAGTACTCAACGTTTATGTTTTCACTTTAGCAATACCCTTCGATCAAAGACAATAACCATAAAACTTTGTAGGTATTACTATTATGTAATGTTTTGTTCGTACGGTCATTGCCAAAGATTGGACCAAGTTCTGCCTTGAATGCTCACATAGTGTATTTTTTTCCTCAGATCATCATCCTAATCTGTAATTCAAAGCGTATAAAAATCTGTCCCAGGAGTCTAAAGAAATACGGGGATTCTATACCCTTCTTCGACATCATACTTGTGTCGTGTCATACATGTCATGTTTGTAACCATATTCTCTGAAACGCCTTCCCGGTTTTTATGATTTCGAGTTCCTTATTATTATATTACTATTAATTATCAGGAATGCAGGTGAAACAACTGGTAGTATCAGTCCAGTTTTGTCTCCATCAGTTTTCTGTGATGGTATGAAAATAGGACGCAAACTATTTTTATACCCATATATCCACGGAGAGCACGTTAAGCCGTCGCCGTCGCGCGTCGGTCCGTCCCGGTTGTCGTACGATCATTTATGGCAGCCTTACGGGTATTTGGAGCCCTATAACATAATCCGACTGGTCGAGCTACAGAACTTCGAAAACGCCTACGGGTTGTGGAGGTAAGATGGCAGTCGCTCCACGGAAAATATCCAAGTTCAGCCGCGTCGCAGTTAGACTGTAAAGCCGACACCAACTGAGTTGAAAAAGGCTCAGTGAATGAATGATTAGCTTAAAATTAAGTAAAGCTTGATAAGATGATAAGTGATACAACATTACTCGTACATAATTATAATACTTTGTACAATAATTTGCGAATCACACAATACTTAATGCAGTTACAGGGATCGAAAGCCAAACCTCGACAACTCAGGTGTATGCATTATACACAACACCGAATCAGTGAGAATCATTACGCAACTTATACACAAAAAAATACACAAAGAAAAGCTCAAACAAAGCCCGACTAGTAGTGATCCAACTTACTATTCATTCGACCAACTTTCCAGCTTACGTACCCTGTCAGTCATTTTTTTGTTTCTTTTTGTTTAGCTAACAGTTTCATCAAAGGCGCGGTTATTAAAGGCTATTGTAATATCGGATATGGCGGAAGTTAAAACAAAAGTTCGCTTCTGATTTGGACACAATACATTACGTAATAGGTACTTTAATACCAAGAAAATACCAGGATCGTTGACTGATACTCGTATTATGTGAAGTTTACTTGGTTAGCTAAATATCTTTTTGAGTGACTGCATTGGGCAGTTTCATTGGTGTATAATCTAGTAGTATAGTAGTAATCTAGTATAATATAGGTGTATAATCTTCTTTAGGTTAGAATCTACTATCTATTGAGATAGTAGACTGAACTAGGCTAAACTATAAAATTAAAGCACATAGGTACAATTACCTATGTGCTCTAATGTTATAGTTGAGTCTACTAATTGAGCCACAGGGAATACTTCAGAGTGCGTAACTTGGGCGCTCGGCATGGCGGCAATGGACGTAGGGTTCATTGAAGTAATACAATTTTGTTTACCGTGAGTTTTTTTAATTGACGGGGGAAACCCCAAAAAAATGTTTGCGAGATCTACTGTTTGACCATAGGCTGACCACTAGAATAATAATTTTTTTGAATCTATATATAGAAATGGTGAATGTTATTTTTGTCCCCCCTTAGCTCTCGAGAACTGCGAAAATTTGACTAGTAGTAAAAGAATCTAACAACATATCCAGAACTCAAGTCATTCTCACCTCCATACAGTAGGTACACCTGCTGATAGACTGGCTAACGGCAATAGGCTCGCCCCTTAGGGCGCTATTCTATTATGCAAGTTTTCCATGCAAGTTTCACGTCACAATTGTATTCAACTTGCATTCAGGTATGCAAGTTGCACTTTGCACATGTGTCATAGTAATGGAATTTAGCCTTTTTGATAAACAGGTATGTAAGACCAACGCTTGTCTAACTCAAAGTTTTGTCGTCAGCAATGGCTCGAAAACTCCACAGTTCTGCAGCGACTTCGATGTAATTGGAGTCACCTCTCTGGTACACTACTATTGGGTGAAGTAATTATGAACTGTCGCCCTTGTGAGACCCGTACCTCATTGTAGTGGTGTTATCCTGATTCATCTATCATCAGGGTGTCTATAAAAGGCGAGGGTATCGCTAAATACCTTTATAACAAAGCCGCAGGTATTAGCTAACCTTTCTTTTATGTTAGTTGTATAGCATAGACAACAAGAAAAAATACTTTCGATTAATTAGACGCAAGGAAGTAACAAAAAGATTTCAACAAGTGCATCATTCAACGAAGCCGCACGACCGAGTAATATAGTAACTACAAAAGAATACCAGGTGTAACACCGTGATTGATGGTTCTATTAATTAACTATGCGATTCAATCTGAAAGCCTTTCAATGGTCCTAAAACAGTGTTATTGAAACTTCACTTTCACCAAACTTATTTGTTACATAGACAAGCGACGCTATACTTTTATTGCTCTTATAAATAACTTAAATAGATGGACAGCTATTTTTTATACTATGAGCGATATAATGATCGCGGCCTTTACTTTGCATATTGACTACACGATTATTTTTGAGATTTTTTTTGGTTGTTGCGTACGGACTAAGACTTCATAAATGTAACAGATTATTAATTGATTGTTTTCAGTTTTAAATTTAGTACCGGATAAGCGTAAGGTTTTAGACCGAGATAAGAAGGATGCTTGTTAAGTTACTCAATCACGCATATTGTACATAATATTTGCATGAAAGTAGCAAGATA
Organism: Nudaria mundana; assembly: GCA_963556515.1. Taxonomy (NCBI): domain Eukaryota; kingdom Metazoa; phylum Arthropoda; class Insecta; order Lepidoptera; family Erebidae; genus Nudaria; species Nudaria mundana. The sequence goes on from OY748300.1 coordinate 5,745,152, forward strand.
GATAGACCGTTTCCTATACACATAGGACACTATACTCCGGTAAGGCGACTACCTTGAAACACCGTGGGAGTTAAGAATGAGAAAATTATTGCACGGGCTCTCATTCTATCACACTGCACACATATTTCAAATTATTATTGAAGTTAGGAAATGGTTTAGAAAAGAAACGAACGAATCCGTTTCTTTTTCTAAGGCACGTAAGTGACCTTACCTCCCTGATGGTAGATTTGAAAGAAGTCTCAAGACCCGTCAAAGATAAAACTGCGGGAGTACTGCGATTGATAAACCATATCACGTCGTTATCCCCGAAGGCATACAGAGCCATTTAGTACGCAGACACTTCGCCAATTACTATTAGTCCCACGTAATAGGGGGCAAACCTTGTGGGGCCAGAGTTTGTTAGCAGAGGTAGTGTGCGCGCAGGAGTGAGGATGACTTGGGTCACAGATTATGTTGATAGAGCCCCGTATAGTGCTAAAATGACTTTACGGCGTTTATTAGGTAGTGCTTATTTGATGAAGGCTGCATTTCCCACAGTATCGGCGAAAGCTTTAAAGCCGGTGTAAAGTAACGACGCGGAGCAGTGCCGTGCAGATATTCTATTTAGTAGTTGTAATACGAGTAGGTATCTATCTGTGATGGCTGTTGGAGTTTTGGTTTGAATGAGATACATAGTGGATACAGATTTTTAAGAGTGCAGACTTGCCCCTTATATCGTGGAACCAACAAAATTACTAACAAAGTGTGGGTGTGTAATTAACCCCATCTGGGATATAGGCAGGCATGTCATATGACGACTGCCTATGTCATATTTATCATTATTTCATCTAGGTACTTTAGAATTCATGTCACTTACTTTACTTCGATAAATTGTGAGGCACGTCGCGGCATGCCACGGCACGTCGAACATACCTCAGTAAATATGAATTCTAAATTGATGAAAATATCTTGTTTAAAATAAACCGTGCCTAGAGCACGTTAAGCCGTCGGTCCCGGTTGTCATACTAACATCTATGGCAGTCGTTAGGGGTAGTTGGAGCCCTAAATCAAAAATCCGACCGGTCTAACTACAGAACTTCGATATCGCCCATGGGTTGTGAAGGTCAGGTTCACGGAAAATATCGAAGTTCAGCCGAATCGCAGTTAGACTGGAAAGCCGACCCCAACTGAGTTGGGAAAAGGCTCGGTGAATGATGATCTTGTTTAAAATAAAATTCTTTGCAGTGCCCGTGTGTTGGCGTGTCGTCGCTCTGCGTCGGCCTTTTTTCAATATACGAAAAGAACTTCTCCTTCAGGCTTCGTTTTGAGCTCTAGTTTGGGTGAACACTGATAACTCCAGTTTAAACCTCGTAAGCAGTCGTAAGACTGTCTTCTACGGCCGATAGGTTCCAAAAACCAAGATAATTGTACAAAAGTTCAAAGGCCATGACGACTGTTTACCATAAAGTGAAATTGTGAAATTGTGAAAACTAAGTGTAATTTGTTTGTTACCTTAGCTGTCAATATTAATGAACTAATTTGAAGTGTCATTGACCTTTAAGCCCCCCATATACGGGACGATTCATCGTTACGATCCATCGCTTTAGACCGATCGAAACGACGGATCTGTAATGTATGTTACGATCGTTAACGATTTACTTGATCGCAGACGACATCGGAGATCGCAACAAAAACCCATGCAATCATGAATATCGTAACGATGAATCGATAGTGTATTGGCTCTTGCGATCAACGATTCGATTTTTGTTCCTTAATTCATTTAAAATATTTACATGTGAATACTGATATCGCTTAAATAGCCATTTCTTAACCCACACTTTACCAGGTTTTCTTATTTTCTTCTGTAACATAATAAAAGTTACAGACGAGAAAAGAAGTTCGTTTTCCATTTTACAGGACACGTATTGAATTTTTGAGCACGTCTTTATCGTTCCATTTCAAATGTATAAATGATCAATCGCTTCGTGTATGAGCGGCAACACTACAGATCAATCGTTTCGATCGGTCGGTAGCGATGGATCGCAACGATGAATTGTACCGTATATGGGGGGCTTTAAACTTTCGACATAATTACGCTATTTAGATAATGAACGGTACCAAGTACCAATTTTAAAAATGGAATATTCAAGATCCTATTTATTTATTGTCATACCTCCGTAATTTTGTCCAAATAGACCTATTCAACCTATTCTATAGCTCGGGAAATTACTGAACTGGGTAAAAGACCGCCCAATACCAGCAATACCTACTTTGTTGCAATAATTAAATGTATCGGCGCGTATGTATTGGTAAGTATAAAATACACATTGTTGGCGGCCTTTATTGGGACGAAATCAAATGTATTGTACAATTCTGATGATTCAACATTAGGTGGACCACTTACATCATTCTGGGTAGGTACCTACTCACAATCTGCATACCAGTTTCATTGTTAACCAACATTTTTTTGCTTTTTTGTCATCTTAATTTAAGTAGGGCATTAGTAAAACATAGGTTGAATGAGTACCTAGATTGTGAGAATTAAATAAATAGTGATCTACAAGTGTACCTAGAACACCTGTTACCTACCTATGTACAGGGTTAGTCACAAAACTGTAGCTGAATGTACATACTTAACTAAACTTATTTATAATCAAAACAATCATAACACCGAATGAATTAGAATCAGACTGTACGAAAATAAGTGTACTCACCGTCGCAACCACTTAAAAACTCCCATATCTTGTAAAGAATCCACTTTTTAAACAAAAAAACTACACAATAAAACTTGAAATTAATACGAGTAAATGAACAAACTTTTTAACAGAAAGTCCGACGGTACGAAGAACACGAGGGACATTACCGGCGCATTAGAAATTCGATCTTTAAAACGACTAGTAGCAGAGACCGCCGATATATTATTGTGCGGTCAGACAAAACATCATGAACAACGCGGCATTCGCAATGAGTTGAATTTAGTTTTTTGTACAAATTACTTTTCGTTGCGCTCCGGTGACCAACTTCATGTCCGCCGCCGGTCGCTGAGTCTAGTCAGGTTTCTGTGAGTCTACTGTCCTGCGGGTTACGGTCACAGACGGCTCATCAACCGTGAAATGTACAATTGATAAACTACCGTGCAATATGCATTTGTAATTTTACAATTCTCTAAATATGGGTAGCTGATTACAAAAAGTAATGAAACGATTTGTTGTACCTACCTTACACTTGTGTCTTTTACTGAATTGCATCGTAGAGCTTTATATTCATATAAAAACTTCTTCATAGCTGATTGTTACGTTTGGCATGCAGCGTTAATTATATCAGACAGTAATCAGGTAATCTAGTTTAGTTTGCATACTTTTTTCAATGTAAATATTGTTTGTTTATATTTTGTTGTTGACGAAGGGAAATGAAGGAAAATGGCAGTGTCAAAAATTTGGAAATTCATAAGTCAAGTTAATATATTTATATAATTTAGCGTAAATTAAATCAAATTATTTCACTATGACAAATTGTAAATTAACAACCTCGTTTATTTGTTTGATTTTAGATATTCACTTAATGTTTTTCGTAAATATTTTTTCTTCATTGTTTAAAACATGTTTTTTGTTTGAATTTTTATAAATTATACTTCCGGAACTTGTATCTTTATTTTTGTCAACTAAACGTGAGAATCAATTTTTAACGTTTAGTTAGTTACACGAATCATTAAACTTTTACTCATATAAAGAGACAAACGTAACAAATACGTAATAAATACCTACATAATACAAATAGATTGTAATTTAAAGAAAACTTAAATTTTTAATTTTGTTTTGGTTTATAATATATATAACAGATTTTTCTTCAACAACACTTGACGAAGAAATGTCATACTTGATTTTGGAAGGCCAATGTTTATTTACATGCGTTTAATTTGAATTTTTACCATTTTTGTGTCAATTGAAATAAAATACAGATGGACGAGCTAAGAGGGCCTAATATTCAAATAGTACTTCATGTTAAAGACGGTACTTCTAGATGTTACAGTATTAATTAAGTTCCACGAAAGCGATTCTGTGATAATGTTGTTGTGATACTTTTAGGTCTCGGCTTCGGATTTTTAAAGGCTCCATTTATAGTAAGTGGGTCTCTTAATGGTTATATGTTGGAAACTGATCCTGTAGTGCCTTCACACGCTCCTGTTTTCGATGCTGAACTTGTGTGGGAAGCAGAAAAGAGGAGATTTCGCAGGTGAGTACTAAAGGCAACCTAGTCGCGTAAATTTTAAATATTTCATTAAATTTGTATCTAATTTAACCCTAACACTAGTTGTTGTTGCATATCCTTGATATTTCATACAAGATATCTTTAGAAATAAAAGTAACGATTTTAAATCTTAATACTTATATATTTTATGCCAATTACTACTACAATAAAGAAAATCATAGTGAAAAAGGGTCTCGTCTTGTAAGGAGGGTCTAGTGGTAACCGACAATGTTAACACATTGCAAAGGTTAAGCAAAATCGACTCAGATTGGTGACCATTTCTTAAGACACTGAGACCCCTCCGTGCCTCGGAGAGCACGTTAAGCCGTCGGTCCTGGTTGTCATATAAACATCTATGGCAGTCGTTAGGGGTAGTTGGAGCCCTAAATAAAAAATCCAACCGGTCTAATTACAACTTGTGAAGGTCAGATGGCAGTCGCTTCACGGAAAATATTAATGTTCAGCCGAATCGTTGTTAGACTGGAAAGCCGACCCCAACTGAGTTGGGAAAAGGCTCGGTGAATGAGTTAAAAGGGTCTTGTCATTGTATTTGAAAAGTTATCATTGTATCCTTACCTAACTGTCATGGTCCTTCTTTAGTCCCCATATTTACCAATAGCCAAGTTCAATAGATAATGTATTTAAATTTCTTATTTCAGTTTACGAGTTCAAAATGTGCCTGTTAAAGTGGAAGTGTATACAATGGGCACTCAGGGCAGAAAAGACAAAGTTGGATACCTACTCCTGAGTCTACTTGGTGCACAACCATGTCCCTCAAACAAATATGTTGATGTATGTCTCTAATTTTACACCAATATTTTGCACAACACTAAACATGCAATAATTCTACTGTCGTGGCGAACTTCGCACCTCTTAATGAAATAAAAACCTTTTCAAATTGGCCAAATTGGTCTGAACTCGTTGTAGATGTCTTATCCTGTATGGGGACAGGTGTCAGTTTTTCTGGTAATAAGTAGGTATCTATGTTACTCAAGAATAATGTAGCATTCTTGTGATAAAAGACTATTTAAAATTTGTCCAGTAGTGTTGAAAGTAATTGAGCCATGTTTTCCAGCTAAAGAAAGGTTGATTGAGGAATTACCACAATCTCAATTGAGACAGGTGTCAAATTATAGTTGATCTTTTTTTCAGGTGAAACACACATGGCATAGATTATTAGGAGTGAAGTCTGAAGGCAAGTGTTGCCATCCACAATTAATGATGAGCCTCTCCATTGAAGATAGGGTCAATACACTCACTCCTGTAAGTGATCTCTATAATTATTAGCTGTACCGGTGAATTTTGTACTGCCTCAAATAAAAAAATATTATATTTGGCCAAAATTAGCCAAATCGGTCCAGCGGGACAAACCAACAGTGATCTATGACAAATGAACAGATCTAGAAGAAAGATAATCATGGCTTTGCATCTGCCGTGGCAGCATCACATTCACATTCATAGACGATTCAAACAGATGAACAAACTCTATGGTGTTAAACCTACTTTTTTTTTTCAGAGAAATGAATTGCGCATGTTTCATAGCAATGAGGTTGCTTATCCATCAAATACTTCTGCTCCACAAACTCCTCATACGAAGTCTATGTTGATGACCTTAAGTAAGTTACACAACACTGACTGTAGTCAATAAAACTATTCAACCATTGATATAGGTTGATATCATTGGTTGAATAGTATTAGTTTCGCAGCCTATTCAATGCAAACAAGTAATTAAAACCCGTAGACTGCAGATATAGAAAAATAATATAAAACTCAAACCGTTACATGTGATAAATTACTTGGTAAAATATTGTTAGCTAATTTCGAATCTATGACTTACAGATGAATACTTAGCTGAAAGTACGCGTACAGTGATGTGCCCCGAGCTACAACCGAATCTACTCTGTGACGAGGGTCTTATACAAATTGGATGCGGGAAGGAACTGTTTGTTCTCAGTTTTGTCATTGGAAGTGTTGAGAATTTAGACTTGGTAAGAAGTATTTTTTCTTGTAATCTATAATATGAATCCAAAAACAATAGTGTTATTTTATTGGGTGTTTTCACATTGCACTATATTGTGACAATAACGTAAGTAGCAGTAGTAACTTTAAGGTATCATCACAATATTGTGGACGATATCGTGTGTCATTATCGTGCAATGTGAAAACGCCCTTTGGGGTGGACTTGAACCACCAGCTCAGAGGGACCGCTCAACCAACAGAGCAAGTTACCACAATAACTGTTGAAATTTGCATTCATCATTACATCATACAAAGATTCTTCCGTGTATATATGCTTAGATCTTTAAAACTACGCAACTGATTTTGATGCGGATTTCACCAATGGATAGAGTGGTTCTTGTGAAAGGTTCTGCTAGTATATTATATACTGACTGACAATAGATGTTATCAATAGCGCGATTCAGAGTATCGATTCAGAGGCGCCATCTGTTACAGTTTATACTAACTATGGTAAGCAATAATGATATTCAAGAAGTTTTCTCTTATACCTGTTTTTTTTTAATACTGCAAAACGGGTATCCAATTAAAAGGCTATTAATAATGTCTATGCTTTGATTCCAGTTACTACCAGATGAAGACAACAAAGAAACAGCTTGTTACGTCACATATACAGTATTCACGCACAATATCATGACGGACAGGTACATTTTTTATTTCAAACTAATTGACCGAGCGAGTGAAGCGTCTTAGTTTCAACTCGAGGACTGGCAGATTTGGCGTTGTTTGTCTGTATGTATAGTTATACTAGTAGTTCTGCGAACAGTAGACCTCGAGTTATTATCGTTCTTCCCCATTTTCTCCCCAATTTCCCCCCAATCGAAAAATCCCTTCGACAAAAGTTGCACCTTGCAACAAAGAACACTTGTGCCAAATTTCATGAAAATCGGCTGAAAAATGCGGCCTGTAGACCGGAACTGACACACATACATACATACAGATAAACTACGCCAAATCGGCCAGTGCTCGAGTTGAAACTGAGACGCTTCTCTCGCTCGGTCAATGAATAGACTATATATGTACATTGTATGTATACATATTATGTACATTTCGTTTGAATGGGGATGACGTCTGATTTTGAAAAACTGTCCTAAAGTATTCTACAGTATCTACTATTACCAAAAATATAAAATTTCTCCAGGAAACAAAGTTATAAAATAAATAAATGGATTTCTTAATTGGCTGTGCCACAGCAGCTGGCACGTAAGATTTTGTTGCTTTTCATCAAAATTGAATCGTAAGTTTTAAAAATATTATAATATAGCTGGTAATTTTATTAAATTAATACGGCAATTTTGGACATAACGCCCTTTCTAGAGTACCCGATGACGGCAATAGGCTTGCCCCCTATTACGTGAGACTAAAAATACTGGCAAATAGTGGGTGTGTAATGCGCCTCTGCCTACCCCGGAGATATAGGCGTTATAGGTACATTTTTTTCAATGTATAATAAAGAATAAAAAAAAAACAAAGTTAGCATACTTCATTGCTTAGAAAAATATATTCTTCTTTTCGCTCATTTTAAAATCCTAACCTATTGAGGGCACCTAGGGTCCCACAGGAATTGATCGTGGAACCCTTTATCAATTTATCTATAAACAATTTATCTATATGCGTTCTCTTTCCAGGGTATCAGCAGTGTCAGGTAGTACAAGTAGTAACGCTCTGTTCAACCAACGAACCTCGCTCCGCTTGGCGTCAGACCTCGCAACGCTCAGCAGATACTTCGCGCAGTGTCCACATCTAGTCACCAAGATATGGGCAAACGAGAAAGATATAGGTATGCTAAATAGTTTCAAATTTTTTTTTTTATAATTAGGTCGACAAATTGACGCCACCCGCCTGATGGTAAGCTGAGGCGACGTCTGGCAATTGTGAGCGACTCTCACAGTACACAGGAATACTATAGAGAGTGGCCCTCAACTTGACTACCCAGTACCCACGCTTCGCTTAAAGAACCCAGGGTTATATATTGGAGGAAACACGTGCGCAGGCAGGTCGTTCCAAGCCACCATCGTTCGGCAAAGAAACGAACGTAAAAACGCTCGGTTCTCGCGAAGACGGTTTCCACGGTATGAGGGTGACATCTCTGCCCGGCACGCGTTGTTCGGGATCGGAAGGGAGAGGGTGGGATCAGGTTGAAGAGCTCTTCAGAACACTCACCGTGGTAAATACGGTAGAACGCGGCCAAGGAAGCAATTGTTCGGCGCTGGGCTAGCGGCTCAAGGCTTCCCGTTACCTCCGGACAGTCTATAATGCGAACAGCGCGTCGCTGCATAGCGTCGAGTGCGTCCAGCAAATACTTCGCGGAGCCGTCCCAGAGGTGAGAGCAGTATTCAACGCAGGGTCTAATCTGCGTTTTGTACAGCAGACACCTTTGGTGCGGTGAAAAGAATCGCTTTACCTTGTTCAGTATTCCTAGTTTACGCGAAGCTAGCCCAATACATCTCTCAGTGTATTTTGTGTTATTGAGCTCTCGACGAACGTCTATGCCAAGGATGTCTAGATTGTCCTTCATTTGTAATATTGCATTCTGAAGAGTGGGTAGGGGAAGGAAAGGGGATTTTTTCGCTGTAAATGCACACGCCTGTGTTTTGCGGGCATTGAACTCGACCAAGTTCTCGGCACCCCATTGGGAGATACTGTCGAGGTTTCGGTCGAGATCAGCTACGAGATGTCGTCTCTCCTCCTCTATCACAGATCGCCCCGCCGTCGGACGAACCGAGTAACTCCCGTGCAATGTGCTGTCATCTGCATAACAATGAATGTTTCCGAGGGAAAGCATATCATTGATATGCAGAAGAAAGAGAGTTGGTGACAGTACGGACCCGTGCGGTACCCCGGCATTCACTTGCAAGACGCGAGAAGCCTGGCCATCGCAGAGGACCCGCACTCGGCGCTCGTATAAAAAACTGGCAATCCAGCTGCACAGTTGAGGAGGTAGACCATATGCCGGAAGCCTGGAAAGGAGCGAAGCATGCCAGACCCTATCGAAGGCTTTGGCGATGTCCAGGCTAATAGCCAAGGACTCGCCGAACTTTTCCATAGCCCCACCCCAGACATGCATGACGAATGCCAGGAGGTCACCCGTTGATCGTTTTGGCCTGAAGCCATATTGCCTATCATTGATTAGCGAGTGATCCTCCAGATATAGCATGAGCTGCTTATTGATAAGGAGCTCGAGCACCTTGAAAATGACTGAGGTGACAGCTGTGGGTCGATAGTTGCCTGGATCGGATCAATCCCCTTTCTTGGGGATCGGTTGTACGTTCGCCTCTTTCCAGACCTCCGGCACGAGGCCTGTAAAGTATGACAAGCGGTACAGACGCGTTAATACTGGAGACAACTCAGCAGCACATTTTCGTAACACCACCGCCGGAATTCCGTCAGGGCCACTGGCTTTCCGCGTGTCGAGTGACCGCAGCACTGCCCGTACATCACATTGCCTGATAACAATATCAGGCATAGTGTGGCCACAGTTGGCGATGGCGGGGGGCTGCAGGCCACGGTCATCGACACGGGAATTAGCCGCCAAGAGGTCTGCGAGCATGTCCGCCTTCTCTTGGGCTTTGCGAGCCAGTGATCCATCAGGAAAACGCAGTGGTGGCAGCGAGGGTTGGCAAAAATTTTACTGTACGGCTTTGGCCAGTTGCCAGTATCCACGGCTGCCCGTGGGATGGGATGTGAGCTCCTGACCAAGCCGCGCGACGCGCTGGGCATCCGCTCTCTTGAAGGCCCTCTTGCTGAACCTAGTGGCCCTATTGTACTTACGCTGCTTTGAGGCCGTTCACGTTCGGGTCACGTGCTGCCCGTGCCCTGACCCAGGCGCGATATGCCGACTGTTTTTTCTGGACAGCCTCGGCACATTCACGCCGGAACCAGGGGCGAGCTTTGCGGATGCTGGCGACATCAGTGAAAGGGATATAATATTCTATCCCTAGACTGATCTCGCCAGCAACGGCAGCAGCGCTATCCGAAGGCGCCTTCCCTACAAAGCAGCGCTGGCTCCACGGGACGGACGCAAAGTAATCGCGGAGACCGTCCCAGTCTGCCGACGAGTAGTGCCATAGTCGTCGAGTCATTTGCTCAGCACGAGCAGGCGGTGGCACTTGGAAGCTGGCGTGCACCACACAGTGGTCGGAAGTGCCCAGTGGGGCGCGTACCGACACACTGTACTCGGCTGGGCGACTCGTCAGCAGTAGATCCAGCAAGGCGGGCGTGTGGTCTGACCTGTCAGGTATCCGGGTGATCCCCTGTACCATCTGGGTCAGCCCGTGGGAGAGAGCGAATGCATGGGCGGTTCGTCCCGCATGATCGGTCCTAAGGGACCCCAGCCACTCAACGTGATGACCGTTAAAGTCCCCCAGGAAAACCAGGTCAGCGTTCGGGAACCGCACCTGCGCATCGTCAGCAATTTCGCTGAGGTATTCGAAAAGTTTTGTTGTCCCAGTGTCCCCTGTGTGGGAGCGGTAGACGCACACGTAAATCTGGCTCTATGAGCCATGATCCACGTGCAGCCAAAGGACGGAGTAGGAGGGATTCTCTAGACAGCGCAACCGGCGGCAGCAAACATCCGCCCTAACGAACACGCACACTCCGGCTTTGTCGCGGAATTGTTCCTCAATTACATAATCCGGGTAACAGAGGTAAGACGTGTCGTCAGGGCGGCGTATCTGTGTCTCCTTTAGGAACATCACAGAAGGCCGTGCTGTCTGTAGGTGATGGTGGACGGTATCGAGGTTTTCATGGAGTACGCGGATATTCGCGAACTCCACCTCAAAAGAAATCAACTTTGTGGGGTTTCTAGAGGCCGCTGTGTACCGTTTTAATAAACGGTACACAGCAATTTTTTTGCACTGTCATGGTGAGATATGGGGCAGCGTGAAGACAGGGCGTTATTTGGTGCGGCAGTAAGTGACAAAATGCAGAGGCTAGCTTCGTCTAGAACCGTGTGGCTAGGTCGGAGCCGACCCGCCGGACGGAAGGGCTCCCAAACCCCCCTGATGCAAGGCCGCCGCTACCCCACACCGGTTACCACCCGGAGCGGCGACCCCACATCAGGATTATGCGCAACATGTGGGGCAGCCTCCTGGGGTGGTTGGTCCCAGGCGGGCCCCGTGACTGTGTTGCGGGCGGCCGCGGCAACGCCGTTGCTAAGGGTGTCCCTGGCCGGCGAATCGACCCACACTAGACTCCGTTTCGCCCCCACTGGTCCCATGCCTGCCGCACCATACAGCGCCCCGGGCCCGGCGGTGCAGCTGCTGAACCCCTAACGCAACCCAGCCTGGGCTGGGTTACTTGGGGGGCTTTAGCACAGCTGCACGGTGGTACCCCCCGGACCAACACTGTTGTACCACCTGGTATCCACGTAGGGGCCGAAGCCACCACATGGTTACCGTAATATACGAACCTCGTCCGTTAATCAGCAGGTGCGCCACTTGCACAATAGATGTCTTGTGAATGTATGGTACACTAGCTGTTGCCTGCAGCTCCGCCTGCGTGATATAGTTTTCTTGATCACCAGTTACTGATTTATTATCTATAGCTGTTGCCCGCAGCTCCGCCTGCGTGTTACTTTAGATCGACATAACTTTTTTATTTATGAACCGTTTGAAATGTTAAGTTGGATAAACCACAACGCATTACTGAAAACCGCATTCAAATCGATTAAGCATTTTCTGAGATTAGCGTGTTCAAACATTCAGACAAACAGATAAACAGACAAAAATTCTAAAAATCATTGTTTTGAGTTCTATTGCGTTCTAAAAGCCAACAGTTACAACAGTTTCTCTATTATATCTTCGATGTACAGACATCCACCACTTACTATTTTATTATATGTATTGATTAATTGATATAGATCTATGTTCCATTCTGTCGCGTCAATTACAGACGTAATAGCGTTCTACCTAGAGTGTGCCATCTTTTCAACAAATTGAACCTCAATGAGCAAGTTGATTTGTTTATAGGTATACCCAAATAAAACGATTCCTTTCCAGTGTAATCGAACTCCTTCTTTAGTTAAGTTAGGTAATTACTTTATGGAACTACTTTATGTATAATTTTCAAATGTATTTATGTAAGGTAATTATGTTGTATGTAACTGTATGTGGAGGCTTATAATTGGCATATGTCCGACCACATTTGGACTTTGTAAAATTAGCCGTAATATCCCCGAAGAAAACAAAAAAAAATACAAAACAAAATGTAGCTGTTTTGAAAAGAATAGTTCGTAAAAGTACTGGTAGATGTCTCCACGTGTGCCGACAACAACGCGATTTAGAAATAAGAAACATATCGGCGCAGATATTGAATAGTTCTCACATGTAATTCAGTGGCTGAGTGGTTAAAAGGTTCTCCTTGTAAGATAAAGGTACCTACTGGTTCAATCCCCGAGCTGATGATTTTATGCAGTTATTTAACTCGGACATTTTTGACATTCTCTCACAACGTCATCTAGCCCAAATTAAGCTAATATAACCATGTGCTATGGGATCTAGACGACTGATATATATATATATATGACGACTGATAAATCTAATATATAAAATTCTCGTGTCGCGGTGTTTGTAGTTAAACTCCTCCGAAACGGCTTGATCGATTCTCATGAAATTTTGTGTGCATATTGGGTAGGTCTGAGAATAGGACAACATCTATTTTTCATCCCCCTAAATTAGAAGACACCCAAACTCCGAAACAAAAATTTGTGGATCACACAAATAATTTGATTCGACCCGGAATCGAACCTGCGACCTCTGGGATGGCAGTCGCATACTCATACCACTGCGCCACCGGGGCAGTCGAATTTGTTTGTTTGTTTGCATTGAATAGTCTCCGTAACTACTGAACTGATTTTGGAAGCTACATTATCTCCGGGTGCTTTATCCCGGTAATGACGTGTTCCCGCGGGTATAGGGAACGAAAAAATCTATATATAGAAATGGGAAATGTAATTGTGGTCGTCCCTTAACTCTCGAGAACTGCTTATGCTCCAATGATGGTTGAACCGTCTATGGATAGCTCTCGATCTGGAGGCAAGCCAAAAAATAGAAAATTTTACCTAGCCCTAAGGGGTCAGAAGTTATAGGCCAAAACTTATGGCGTGGTGCGGCGCGAAGCACCGCGCAAGACACCATACTAGTTATATTAGTTAGGCGGAACCGCGGTATACAGCTAGTTCTTAATTGTTTTTCAGGTATTTGTAGCATGGACCTTCGCAAGATAATTCCTACCGAGGACACGAATATATTTCTGAACGGTTTCTGCAACCAAGACTCAGCCTTGGTTATACACGAGAGGTGCTTCATATTGCGATGTGACGATGTTCCCACGGACCATACGAGGAGGCCTTATGTTGATATCGAGATGAGCTTGAAGTATGTCGGGGTTAAGAAGGAAAATCAGGTAGTGTAACCAATTTATCTTAAGGTACATTATATCATCTGTTCATCACCCTTGTATCCCCGGAGAGGTAAGCCCATACACATCGTTCATTTTGTTAGTCCCACATAATAGGAGGCAAGCCTATTGCCGTGATCTGGGACTATAGAAAACCCATACCTATTCTGTAATTCTAACAGTCAGGACTGATGTTACAATTGAACGTGGTAGGTAGCGCTACGAATTTTGCCGGGACAGTAGCGCCACCTATCGGGCCTAATTGTAAATCTAAACCATTCTCGAATCCACTTGAACACAATAGAATGCAATAGAATGGGTGCAGCTGTTTGGTAGGAGTTCAGTGGCAAAAAAAATACATGATCATTCACCGAGCCTTTTCCCAACGCAGATGGGGTCGGCTTTCCAGTCTAACTGCGATTCGGCTGAACTTCGATATTTTCCGTGGAACGACTGCCATCTGACCTTCACAACCCATGGGCGATATCGAAGTTCTGTAGTTAGACCGCGAGGATTTTAGATTTAGGGCTCCAACTACCCCTAACGACTGCCATAAATGATCGTATGACAACCGGGACCGACGGCTTAACGTGCTCTCCGAGGCACGGTGAGGTCTCAGTGTCTTAAGAAATGGTCACCCATCCGAAGACTGGCCTGACTAGATGTTGCTTGACCTTTGCAATGTGTTAACATTATCGCAACAAAAAAAATACTGAATTTAAGTAATTATAGTGTGTGTTGCGGTGAGTTCAGGTTCATATGACCACAGCGGCGAACAAATGTGCAGACGAAGACGCGGGCAGTTGCTAATACTTATATATCATATTAACCAATTACCAAAAATGGAGGAGGTTCTCAACTTTACTGTTTTTTCGTTTATGTTTGTTACGATTTCGATTTTTTTTTTTTCAATTGATGGATAGCATAGTTCCGAGTCGTCCTATTTCAATTTGGTCCCGTTCCGATAATTGTTTAATTTTTTGACAAATGTTTTTTTTTCAGAAGCCTTCCAACCTAACAGCCCGCAGCGTGACCCAGCTAGAGAGCGCCCGCAGCAAGCCCACGTCCCCGCCGCGCCTGCCTCCCAGCGGCAGCTGCACCAACCTGCGGCAGGAGCTGGCCGGGACGCAGACTGCGTACACCAACATGGCCACCACTAATACTGCCAGGTTTGTTCATATCACGCCTTTGTCCCTGAGGGGGTAGGTAGAGGTGCTTTACACAACCACATTTTGTCATTAGTTTCGTATAAATAAATATTTTTGGACATTCTCACACAACGTCATCTAGCTCAAATTTATTTATTTATTTCACCTTAACTCTGAAACAGCTCTATATTCGTTAAACTAGCGGACTCCCGCGGCTTTGCCTGCTGGACAAATTATATGCCTCGAGAGCCACTCTATCCATTGGTGAAACACCACCGCATCAACATCCGTTGTGTAGTTTTAAAGAGTTATGCATACATAAGGACAGACAGCGGGAAGTGACTTTGTTTCATACTATGTTAAAATTGTAATAGTTACTGAGAGATGTCTAACTTACAATAATGATTACCTCCAAAACAGATACAAAAACGCATCCGGAGACGCAATTCTTAAAACGAACGACATAGCAGACATGATCAAAAAGATGTGCGACTCTTTCGCACTTAGCCAGGAGAAGCTGTTGGCGTCTCGCTCTAGGCCGCACACCGCCGACATGCAGGTGCAGTGCGAGCACGAGCGGGACGGCGAGAGGGAGGACGGTCGGGCGGACAGAGATGCAAGAGAACCTACTGTCGAAAGGTATAACTGGAACTAGATTTTATAAACATAACTAAAGTAAGGCCACGGAGAGGAGACAATAAATGGATACAAAGCTTTGGGGGGTTTAAAACATTTTTACTTGTTTAATTATATAGACTAGCGGACCCGACAGACGTTGTCCTGCAAAAAAAAAAAACCCAATTTTGAATCTAAACCATTCTCGAATCCCCTTGAACACACACACACAAAAAATTTCATCTACATCGGTCCAGCCGTTTAGGAGGAGTTCAGTGACATACACGCGTACAGTAGATTTATATATACTAAGCTATAAGCTTGTGTTATGGGATCTAGACAACTGATAAACATACTTATATATTTCTAAATACATACATAGAAAACACCCAAACTCCGAAACAAACATTATTTTGTGGATCACACAAATATTTCATTCGACCCGGGAATCGAACCCGAGACCGATGCACTACCGACCACACCACCGAAGCAGTCAAAATTCCCTATTCTAATCCGTCTGTATTGGACATGAATGATTCGTTGAAAGAGTCCGAATCAGACGTGTTTATGACAGAACTATCTGTTCTATCAATATATTGACAAATGGTTGACAACTACGGTACTAAATGTTTATATGTACCATGAGACAGCTCTCGTAGACCAACTTACGTCACTACTGGCTACGGGTGATTATCGAGTTTATCGCTGTCATATTGGAGACAGGTGAGTCAGCCTGTGACCACAGTCCGATGTAACTCAGTCGAAACCTCCCGTAAACTTAACTATTAAGATGTATTTAGAACGCGTAATGGTTTTTACCATTATTTTTACTGTTTCAGTGAGCCGATCCAACTGCAACCCAGCAAAAGTGATTCATATGTCGCTCGTGGGGAAAGAGGTAAATTGTTATTAAAAAGATTTCATTATAGGTACTTTTATTTTAAAAGGAAAACCATTATTATTTCTCACAAATACTTATACTCGGGATGATTTTATGCGTATGTAAAAAAATATTCCGAGACGCCCAGGACTTTAATTGGCTGTGCTATAACTGCTGGTACGCAAGATTGTGTTGCCTTTCATCAACATTTCAATGCAAGGCAACGGGTTTCAAATAATTTTATTAAATTAATTCGGCTATTTTGGACATAACCCACGTTTTAGAGTGCCCGGTGACGGCAATAGGCTTGCCCCCTATTACGTGGGACTATAACTAATGGCAAATTGTGGGTATGTAATGCGCCTACCCTTTCGGGGATATAGGCGTGATATGTGTGTATGTAAAAAAAGGAAACTTAAAGGTACTTTTGTAAAAAAATCGTATGTAAAGGTTGTCTGTAAGAAATCACTTTTTAGTGATTATCCGCCATATGTACAGACATGGTTCAAAAGTGCTTTCCCTCAGGGCAACTATCTCTATACTACGTATATATAGAGCGCTGATAACCGGTCTGAACCACTAACAACCACTCTGCATGTCAGAACAGTCAAACAGTCTAGGATGATGTAATGTCACTACAGATTCCCAGTTTAAGTTGTTGTATGGCAAAAAATTTAACTACCTAATTATTGTTTGTAGTTATTGTTCTGAGATCTTGTTTTGACGTGTGTCGATGTGTTTTGCTGTACATACAACATAGCGCCCCTAGTGGAACGCATACATATACTGGGCAATCTATATCAGAGTCGCTTAGTATTCGCAACGAAGCAAATGGGTGACACTCCCCTCTATATAATATACTTATACTAGCCCCCTCAACCCATAACGATATGACAGTGGACGGCACTTTACAGAGCTGATAATACCTATAGGTACATTTATTTACTTACTAGCTGTTGCCTGCAGCTCCGCCTGCGTGTTACTTTAGATCGACATAACTTTTTTATATATGAACCGTAGTTGTTAAAACCACAACTCATTATTGAAAACCGCATTCAAATCGGTGAAGCCGTTTCTGAGATTAGCGTGTTCAAATATTCAGACAAACAGACAAAAATATTCAAAAAACCATTGTTTTGGGTTCTATTGCGTTCATAAAGCCCCCCTACAACAGTTTCTCTATTATATCTTCAATGTACAGACATCGACCACTTACAATTTTATTATATATGCACAAACGTATGTGTGATGATGACACATACGTTTGTGCCGAAGTCTGGATGTTTCCTGTATATCAGTTTATCTAGTACTCATAATTACAAGCTCTGCTTAGTTTGAGACTAGATGGCGTTGTGTGAATTGTCCTAACATATTAATATAAAAAAAAACTTCTTACCAAACCGTGACAGTAATTTCCCAGTAATCAAGCTACAAATATACATAGATCACTTGTAACATTGTCAGATATGGCGATGGTCGCCATGTCGGTGGTGGAACGCGACTCTGTGATGCAGAAGTTTGTTGAAGACTTAGAGGATTGGAAGGAGAAGCAACAGGAGTTATTTAAATTACAAGTTGGTACTATTAATCTCTATACAAAGAACTTTTTCTCCTACTCTTTTTCTGTACATGCTGTTAGGCTGTGGAACGCTCTGCCGGTAGATATAAGAAATTGCAAAACTGTATGTTTTCAAGAAGAGAGTGAAGGTACATTATCTCGCTTCCCTTCCTTAACAATTTGTATGTTAATGTATCTATGTTTATAATGAGTTAATATGTATGTATTTGTGTATTTATGTTAGTTAAAGTGTATGTAAGTTTATTCCTTTGCACAACTTATGGCCAAAAGGAATCAATCAAATCAAATCAATCAAAATATCTTTATTCATGTAGGTCACAAAGTAACACTTATGAACGTCAAAAAAAGAAAATGCTTCTACATTTACATTTACCGCCAGATTCGCAAGGCAATAGGTAGAGCCTGTGAGGAAAGAACCTGGCAAGAAAAACTCACGGCCACTCTTTTTATTCGCCAGTAAATACAATGATTATGTTACAACAATAAAAAGAGGGCAAGGGCAGTACGTGACCATGTGTGGACCAAGTGAACTCAAAAATTATGAATCTCTGTTATTCAAAAATAGTCAAATACAAGTTATAGGTGCCACATAATCTCAAAGTACCCATACCTTACAATATCATAATAATAATAATTTAACAATAATAAGTGAGTTTCAGCAATAAAACAACATTTCAAACAGAAGTAGCCCCTATGTAGCTCGAGTGCTGAGCAAGCAACTCATTGCCATTTCTCAGTATCGTTTAGATAATCTTTAATAGTATAATATGCCTTTTTAGGAGGTGTGTCTTAACAGCCACTTTGAATTTATTCAAAGGAAGGTTCATAATGTTTAGAGGAATTTTGTTATAAAAACGCACACCAAATCCTGCAAAGGAGACATGAACCTTCTGTAAACGATAATACGTCCCAACCAATTTATGCTTATTTCTAGTATTTATTGCATGTATGTCACTGTTCACACTGTAAAAATGTATATTCTGTTTAACGAACATAATGTAACGCCATCTCGTAGCGAGTAATAAGACTACCAAATTCAGCGCCATCTAGTAGCAAATCGCAGTACTACTACGTAACCTGTTTCTGGAATATTCTCTCAAGGTAACTTCTACGTAACGCGTTTCTCGACACATCTAGAAGGTTCGGGAGAGTGACAGAGTGTTCGCGATGATTCTCTGGATGGTCTGTGAGACAAGGCGTTAACTATCCTGGAAGCTCTCGGAGACGATGTATCCTACGAGCAGCTACTAGAAGCCTTGGAAGCCAGATACGGTGACGCTCACCTGGAACACGTGTATCGTGCGCAGCTGAAGGATCGTGTCCAGCGCACTGGCGAAAACTTGCAACAGTGGGCCCTGGAGGTTGAGAAGCTGGTACGGAAAGCATACCAGTCGGTACCTGCGCTCATCAATGGGAATCTGGTGCAAGCATTCATCGACGGCATCCACGACCTGGAACTCAGGGCAGTAGTGAGACTCGGGCACCATAAGACTCTCAAAGACGCCTTGGCTCATGCTTTGGAGGTCGAAGCCGTACGGAAGGATCATCGATCTCACCGCGTCAGGGAAGTGGTAGCATCACCGGCTCGCGACCGTTTCACGAGGTATAGCCCTAGGTGCTACACATGTGGTGAGAGGGGCCACCTTCGATCCAGTTGCCCAAAGCGGACTGCTGAAAAAGAAAGTCGTTCCCAATAGTATAGGGTGGCTAACGTCACCGCCCAGCAACAGCAGAGAAAACGAATAAATACCAGGACTGCGGGGTGGGTGCTGGCTGATGTGAGAAGAGCCCCAAGGGTTTCGATCTCACAAACCCAGGATAGGAACAGCCTGAACATCAAGGGCAAGGTAAATGGATCCCGCGGCAACGAAGACGCATTGTCCAGAAGATCTTGCCCTGAAGACAGTAAGCACTGTGCCAAACAGGAGACAAAGGAAGCCATACCTGTGAAGATGCTTAACGGATCTGAGCGACCAATGGAACGAAATCCTGCAACATGCTCAACAGGACGACGCAGACATCAAGCCAATATTTGAGTGGTTTAAAGCAAGTGCTCCTAAACCCTTGTGGAGTGACATCGCTTCAATGAGTTCAATAACAAAAAGTTATTGGGCGCAATGGGACAGTTTAGTTATTCAGGATGGAGTCTTGTGCCGCAAATGGGAAAATGCTCGAGGAGACAGCTGTCATTTGCAAATGGTCGTCCTTAAAGTTAAGGTCCCAGATGTGCTACAGCTCTACCATAATGGATGTTCAGGGGGCCATATGGGAGTAAAAAGGACTCTGTTGCAGAAACGTGAGCGGTTTTACTGGGTCCACTGTCGCGACGACGTTGAGGACTGGTGTCGCAAATGTACGAGTTGTGCTGCTGTGAAGGGACCTCATACACGGAGCAGAGGTGCACTGAAACTGTATAACGTTGGAGCACCATGGGAAAGGATAGCCCTAGATGTAGCGGGACCGTTTCCTGAAAGTGAAAGCGGAAACAAGTACTTCATGGTTGTGATGGATTATTTCACGAAGTGGCCAGAAGTCTTCGCTATACCTAATCAAGAAGCTACCACGGTCGCAGATAAATTAGTTCACGAAGTCTTCTGTCGTTTCGTGGTGCCTCTAGAAATCCATAGCGATCAAGGAAGAAATTTTGAATCTCAGGTGTTCCAGGAAATGTGTCGGGTCATGGGTACTCACAAAACCAGAACGACCTCTTACCACCCGCAGTCTGATGGAAAGGTGGAGCGATTTAATCAGACATTGGAGAGATATCTGGCGAAAGTTGTGGAAAGCAGGCAAAAAGATCCAACCGTTTCTTTTGCCTTACCGAAGTGCGGTTCACGAAAGCACGTCAGTGACACCAGCTTATGCGAACTTTGGAAGAGAATTACGCTTGCCTGCCGACTTAATAACCGGTATACCGCCTGACACTCCACGCAATATCACCGATTATGCGAATGACTTGCGCAGCAGAATTAATGACATTTATGAGCACGTCAGACAATCAGGTCAACAAATGTCTAAAAAGATGAAGACCGAATTACGACCGAAAGACAAACAATAAGGGCTTCGATGAAGGTTCGTTAGTGTGGTTACATAACCCAGTCCGCAGTAAAGGGAAGTCTCCTAAACTGCAAGCTAAATGGGATGGACCATACCGAGTTGTGACCAAGATTAACGATGTCACTTACCGAATACAGAGGAGTCCAAGAAGTGCGCCAAAGATAGTTCATGTGGATCGATTGGCGCGATATTATGGGCCTGACAATGCTCGGGACGAGCATGTCTTAGGAGGGGGCAGTGTAACGCCATCTCGTAGCGAGTAATAAGACTACCAAATTCAGCGCCATCTAGTAGCAAATCGCAGTACTACTACGTAACGTGTTTCTGGAATATTCTCTCAATGTAACTTCTATGTAACGCGTTTCTCGATACATCTAGAAGGTTCGGGAGAGTGACAGAGTGTTCGCGATGATTCTCGGCTGAAACTTCTAGACCAATGAACGCCCTATATATGCCGAGCGCTTGGGCGGGAGATAATCAGTATTTCCAGAGCGATAATACGAGTTAAACCTGCGAGTTAAAGTGCGAATAAAAGTGTTCAGTGAAGCTTATAGTGAAGTGTAAATTAGTGGTGTAATAAATAAAGTGTTCTGTGATAGTTTGATCGGCATTTTTAATTCCGTAGAACCCCGGCTCGTTACAATAATATTCGCATATATATATTGTGATACAACTGTTAAAATGCCTATTTCTTTAAATCTTTCTCTAAGAGAAACTCGAGCATTCAGTTTATAATTCGCACGGATAGCTCGCTTTTGGAGTATAAAAATGATCTCTATATCAGCTGCCTTGCCCCACAGTAAAATTCCATACGACATGACACTGTGAAAATAGCTAAAATAAACCAGGCTGGCAGTTTCTACATCCGTGAGCTGTCTGACTTTACTAATAGCAAAAGCCGCAGAGCTAAGTTTCCCTGCAAGACCCGATATTTGGGCGTTCCACTGTAATTTACTGTCTAGAGTAATACCCAGAAATACGGTTGATTCTACAAGATTAAGGGTTTCACCGTTCAAAATAATATTAGTACCGTAGTTCTGAACAGTAGGCATACATAATAAGACGACACAACGATTTATTGTTGGTTGTAAACCAATCCAGAACTAGTGCAAGTGAACTATTTACTTCGTCAAAATTCCTCAGCTTGCGATCAACTTTAAAAATAAGTGATGTATCTCGGTCTATGATATATCTCTCTATGATCGGCGAATAGAACAATGTCGCACAAGTTCTGTACATAGAACGGTAGATCATTAATGTAAACTAAAAATAGAAACGGACCTAGAATTGATCCTTGTGGCACGCCCATAGCTACAGAAGCCCCTAAAGACCGACTACCATTGATATCAACATGTTGTATTCTATCACTGAGGTATGAGGCAACTAGGTCCAGTGCCGAATCTCTGATACCATAATAATTGAGTTTCCGTAATAGCGTATTATGTTCAACGCAATCAAAAGCTTTGGAGAGATCGCAAAATATACCAATGGCGTCTTGCTTATTCTCCCAGGCATTGAAAATATGCTTCAGAAGCGTTACCCCTGCGTGAATGGTAGAACGACCTCTTGTGAATCCATACTGCTCATTATGTAGTAGCATATTTGAATTAAAATGTGATTGTAATTGAAATTGTGAATCAAAAATTTTACTAATGGCAGGTAGTATTGAAATTGGTCTAAAATTACCAGGGTCGCTTTTTGATCCAGTTTTAAATAAAGGTATCACTTTACTGTATTTCATGAGATCAGGAAACACTCCACTATTGACACATTTATTAAATATTGCAGCTAGATGTGGAGATATATTCACAATAATGGACAGAAGCAATTTTACAGAAATACCCCACAAGTCAGCTGTCTTTTTTGAGCTAAGCGACTTGAATACTTTTATAATATCATTGGGGTTTACATATTCAAAGCTAAATGAGACATGATACTGATTCACGCTGCTTTCCAGCATACGTTGAGCTTTAACTGGGCAAGAATTCAAGGAGCTAGTTATATTCGCGGTATGTCTATAAAAAAATTATTAAAGGTTTGTGCTACATCTGGTTCTTTGTTAATGACTTTTTTATCAATAATTAATTCAAAGTCATTGTCACGGGGCTTTAGGCGACCGGTTTCAGCATTAATTATATTCCAAGTCGTTTTGACTTTATTGTTGGACAGTGTAATCTTATTACTCAAATCTAATGACTTGGCAGCAACACACGCTTTTCTGAAAGTTTTGGAATAATCTTTAACTAACTAACGGAAAAATGTACACGGCCAATGTCCAATAATAAAAATGTCCTACAATAAAAATTCCCAATAATAAAAATGTCCATTAATACAAATATCCAATAATACAAATTTTCTATAATAAAAATGTCCAATTAAATAAAAGTCAAATAATAATTATGTCCAATTAAAAATATCAAATACCTAAATTGTCACAGATGCGCTGCACCCTGATCTATTGGCACACCGCCACAGAGTACTACCACCCCTATTTTTTAAAATTATACCGAAATTTTCGCATCAGGAGTGTGTCCTTGCCTTTCTGATTCTTCACGAATCTTATCTCGTCTTCATTCATAGTAAAAAGTAAAATAATATAACAATTTAAATCAATGTTACATTCACTTTGCGAAATATTCTAATGACATTTGTCATAAATCATTATGCTATAAATAGCAAAGAGAATGTAATCACAACGTTTATAAATAGGCATTTAAACACAAGTGGCCAGTAAATAAAAGATAAAAAGATAAATACACACCCATGATACTTGCTATATTGGACATTAACTTAGTTTGTCATTTTTCTGGTTGGACATCTTTATATCTGGCCGAATTTCTAGTTAGACTTTTCATTTGGTAGTTTTTACAGTTTGACGTATTTATATTTGGACATATTTCAGATTAGGCGTTTCTCTAGTTGGGTATTGTTATGTCATTGTACATTTTCTTTTTGGACATAAGTCGTGCAAAGGAGTTTATTAACCTGAAAAACAGTATTAACCTGCACCTGAATGAACTCACCTCTATCAGGCCCATTGGAAGAGATCTCTTTAGATATAAATGGTCGACACCGGAGTATCGGGTTTGATTCCCGGTCGGGACCACTTTGTGTTATGACGCATACATTAGTGCCGAAGTGTGGGTGTTTCCTATGTATATTAAGTATGTAATTACAAAAAAAATGTATATAAGTATTTATATCAGTTTATCTAGTACTCATATCACTAGCTCTGTTTAGTGTGAGACTAGATGGCGTTGTGTTAATTGTCCTAACATATTTATTTATTTATTTTTACGGGTACTTTTTACAGTGATGATGAAACAATAAATAATTAATCACTAGCACTATGTACATAATTATTATAAAACAAAGTTGCTCGTTCCGTATGTATGCTTAGATCTTTAAAACTACGCAACGAATTTTGATGCGGATGTCACCAATGGATAGAGTGGTTCTCGAGGAAGGTTTTTGTGTATATAATTTATCAAGCGGGCGAAGTCGCGGGCTTCCGCTAGTAAACAATTAAAGAACTTGACTTCACTTAACTAAGTATAACGCCAACACTCCTTTTAATAGTTTTCTGTTATATTTAATGTACCCTATAACACTTTAAAACCTCATTCATCGAAATTGGTACAGCCGTTAGACCTGTAGAGGGGAACAAAGAAAATTACGTCCACACAATATGTTTACAACGTTACATACCCGTAACATATCCGGATAGCGCAGGCGGGTAAAAAGTTGACAAAATTGGTCCAGCAATTTTAGCGTGAAAGTTTAACAAACATATTATTCGCCTTTATAATACTTGTTAGTTTGGATGGACATGTTATATACTTAGTGGAACATATAGATATCACCTGGGTGATCAAAGTCAACTCAATTTTAATTATATTATTTTGTTTTTTGAAATCACCCAAGTTCCCTAATACATTATGAAATAAAAATTATGGAACATGTTAACAGGTGAGTTTATATCATAATGTGTGACATCTTAATCGACTTAATATTTTCAATACATTTCGCAGTTAAAACGCAAAGAAGATTATCACCTGGATCTTCTATCGAACGAGTGGTCAAAGAAACGTGTGGAGCTCGAGTTTAAACTAAACAAAGGTATAGAGCAGTGTCGTACACTCGCTGCAGACCTGAGTCGAGCTACCGAGGACTTCAGGCTTAAGGGCTTCAGGAATACTGAGCGGGAGAAGAAAGTAAGTGTTATAGTACATAATATAGGTACATACACACAGACAGACACACACACACTAAACAAAGGTATGGAAAAGTAAAGAAAGTTAATTATTATAGTTGTACATACACACGTTTGTACTAAATAAACCTGACCGGTTTCGCCTAGCGGCATATTAAAAGATAATAATGAACGTTACGTAGAAGTTTCCCTACTTCGGTTTTATAAGTGTATATTATAGGTGAGATTTGTAGAGCGTGCTTGGACTTAGCTCAAGCTCGGCTAAGCATAATCTTTGGTTTGGAGTTTATAGTCTAACTTGGCTTAGCTCAAGCTAAGTTCTATTATGGGTGCGATTTGTAGAGCGTGCTTGGACTTAGCTCAAGCTCGGCTAAGCATAATCTTTGGTTTGGAGTTTATAGTCTAACTTGGCTTAGCTCAAGCTAAGTTCTATTATGGGTGAGATTTGTAGAGTGTGCTTCAACTTAGCTCAAGCTCGGCTAAGCAAAATCTTAGCTAAGCATATTCTAAGTACAATCTTTGGTTTGGCGTTTATAGTCTGACTTGGCTTAGCTCATGCTAAGTTCTAAACACATCGTTATAAGTGTAATTTTGCAATTTATATCTGATACTTTTATAATAATAATAAAGAATATGTTAAAGTATATTTGAGACCATTATTTTCATTAGAAAAGTACAATTATTTCGGAGTTTTTCGTAAGTCACCGTTTTTGTGAACTTAGACTTGACTTAACTTAATCTAAGACAAAGATGAAGATTGCATTATAAATCCCAATTTTATCTCAAGTGTAAAGTAAAGTCCAATTTAAGTCCAAGTACGTTTTATAAATCTCACCGTGTTAAATTAAATAAAATTACCTTGAAAGGTTATGTAATTAAATGCAACTCGATGTGAAATTGTTTCTCGACAACTACCCAACCGATTTTCATGATTTTTTCACTCAATAATTAAGCATTCTCAGGAACAGGTTTTGTTCGAGACCGAATTTTGATTTAGGACCCTCAAAAAAAGTTATTGACCAAAAATATGTCAACAACCGATTTTCATGATTTTTTCACTCACAAATCAAGCATTCTCAAGAGCAGATTTTGTTCGAGACCGAATTTTGATTTTGGACCCTCAAAAAAGTTATTTATATTATATTATAAGACATATTTTTGGTCAATAACATTTTTTGAAAACCTGCTCCTTATAGATTGATAAATGCCTTAATAGAAATAGTCGCTTCGCTCAATTGCATGCTGCAGAGCAGTACCACAGTACCACGGCAGCGACCGCATTAAATATGCATTTGTACGTCTTTCCAGCTCCTAGACGCAAAGAAAGGTCTAGAATCTCATTACACAGCGAAATATCAAGACCTAAGAGATGCCTCACAAAAGATGGAAGACGACATGAATCACCAGCTCAAACTTAAGGATATGAAGATTGATGAGATGTCCACCAATATACAACAGCTGGAGAAACAAGTCGATGTGCTGAAGGTATTGACCGTCTTACTTAATGAGGGTCATGTGTTTTGTCTGTAACAATACAATACAAGATGTATGTTAGGGGTGCCTGCCGTTTTGCCGAAAATATTTTGACAAAATTTCATTACCCAAACAAATTTTGGCAACCTTTTTTTATACCATTGCAATATTTCGAATGATTTTAGTACGCATATTTTAATTTGGTAAAATTTTTATCTGGCAAAATATTACCAAGTATAATGTCATTATGGCATTTGGTCTTTAATCAAACGATTTATTACAGCAAACAATCTTCAGACAATAGACGTTTGGTGAAATGATTTGTTAAGACAAAAAATATTAATTGTAATTTGTTTTTAGTAGGTTACCCGGAACTCAACTATTTAGATTAGGTTAATTTCTTCTTTAAACAAAATGGGTAGGTTAGGTTAGCACGAGCCGAGCGAGAAAAGTCAGCGGTGCCGTGCCAAACGATGATTTTGCGTAAAAACTGTTATTCCAACTGAAATATTTGACTAAATAAAAAATGTTAAAAGTACTAGTTGGTAAACAAGTTATAGTTTAAACTTTCATTTCCAAACATTAGGTTTGCGTTACAGTTTTTTGTGAATAGATTTTTTGCTAAGTAATAATTTGGCAAATGAAATTATGCGAAAAATTTTTTTGGGAAGTGAACATTTGTCAAATTCCTTTCGGTCAAACAAGGGAGACCCGTATGTTAGACTGTGATGTAGTTGTGCTAATTTATTTAGTTATTTCTTTACCTTTTCAGAATAGTTTAAAGAACACTGAAAAACAGGCTGAAAGTCGATATTCCGGGCTTACGAAAGATCAAACCGCAAGTCTTATACAAGAACTGGTAAGAGTTGTTACTTACTATAACTTGTTGTAAGCGTGGAATAGTTTTTTCTTTCCTAATTCCCACGTCAACATATTCCCGGGATAAAAAGTAGCATATTATTCTTTATAATGAAGTGGTTGTTGGGAGTGTATTGAAACGATTGTAGTAACAGTATGTGTATTATTTCATTATTCCTTCTTCTATTCCGCCTTCTCATATGATATAGACGTTTGGTATATATGACGTCAGATGTTTTAGCTTGCCTACACGCCACAATAACATCAGCTATGTGTCAGTGAAAGCCCCGCTAAAATCGGTCCAGTCGTAGAGATTACCCGATACAGATACGAGATGACAAACAGATAGACAAGGCCGGTCTTAGGATGGGTGACCATTTCTTAAGACATTGAGACCTCTCCGTGCCTCGGAGAGCACGTTGTCGCGTCGGTCCCGGTTGTCAAACGAACATCTATGGCAGTCGTTAGGGGTAGTTGGAGCCCCAGATCAAAAATCCGACCAATCTAACTGCAGAACTTCGATATCGCCCATGGGTTGTGAAGATCAGAAGACAGTGGCTCCACGGAAATATTGAAGTTCAGCGGCATCGCAGTTAGACTGGGAAGCTGACCACAACTGGATTGGGAAAGGGCTTGGTGGATGAATTGTTTTTTATGGATGTTTCGATATAAAAGTACGTAATTTCAGAGGTACTTAGAAGAGAAGTTAGACAGTGCTGTGAAGTCTAAAGCGTTCTTCAAGGAACAGTGGGGTCGAGCTGTGAGGGAGTTACATCTCATCAAGCTTAGCTCCAGAAGACAGATGCTGTCGCAGTTGCAGCACGATCGTCGGGAGTTACACGATACTGGGTAATTATCATAATACCCTAAGGTAAACAATAAAAATGGCGGATGTCGTGCTTTTGTCACTGTCAAGTGTCAAAAGTGACACTTGAGATTTTGACTGGTATGGTCTCGGGTTCAATTCCGGGTTGAATCAAATATTTGTTTGATCCACAAATGTTTGCTCCGGAGTTTAGGTGTTTTCTATCTATAATATGTATTTATTTATAAATATATTTAAAATATGTTTATCAGTCGTCTAAATCCCTTAGCACAAACATAAATAAACTTAATTTGGGCTAGATGACGTTGTGTGGACAATGTTCAAAAATATTTATATTCATTTTCAACACTTCTATTCAAAAAGTGGCGCTTTGTTCGTTCCTACATAAGTGCGCCTAAAGTTGCTCTTTTTTGTTCAGAATTTTTAGCGGGAAATAATGAGATTTGAATTTGGAACATGAATCGTACGAATAGTAATCCAACCGAAAAAAAAACAAAACGTGCGAACTTTATTCATAGAAGGCGATGAAAAGTAATATTTAAGACTCGAGAGTAAAATTATTTTTTCTCAGGCGACGAACTTTGAATCTCACCACGCCCAGGATTCAAAATAGCACAACATTCGACAAGAATATATCCTTTTACTCCCTTGTCATGAAACTACAATTATGTACACCTTTGAATGGAAAGAGAAAAATTAAAAAATTATGCGGGTAGTGTAAAATTAGGTTCTATTTTGATTAAAAATTTCATGATGATGATTGAGCAAATCGTATTTTGTCTCCAGCCTGGATACAATAGAGGATCTCGAAGTAGATTCTAACCAGCACCGTGTGGACCTCACGAAGTTGAAGGATGACTTCTATGTGGACCTTCTGGCGAATACTCCCGGCCTTGGAGGCTCACTCATTGGTAAGATTTAAAATTAAACGACATTATAAAATAGTAAAGTCCGAGGTCCCAGGACTTTAATTGGCTGTGCCACAGCGGCTGGCACGTAAGATTTTATTGCCTTTCATCAACAAGGGTTCAATTTTTTTTTCACAATTACAATACAGCTGCTAGGTACTTTTTATTGAATTCAATGTGGGCCCAGAGACGTCAATAGGCTTGCCCACTATTACGTGGGACCCAAAAATACTCGCGAATTGTGGGTGTGTGATGCACCTCTGCCTACCCCTTTGGGGATATAGGCGTGAAATGTGTCTGTCTGATATGTGTCTATAAGGCCGAACGCTTAAACACGGGCGGATGCGGACGCGGGTGGGGCGGGTGCATGCGTCACAAGTCCGCCGCGGGCCACGAATCTGCGAGCGGGCACCCGTCGCGTGCGCCCGTCTCATTTAGCGCTGCTAGTATAATTTTGATCTCGAGCGTGTACAGTAGTGTCGAGTAGATTAGCAGGCATTATTTGCTAATTTATTATTTGGAAAAAAGACGTCTACGAAAACAACGTCGACTGCCTAACCTGTTCGTGACAAGCGGAGAATTCGTAACCAAATTTGGCCGAAATTGCACCTCAATTATTACACGCTCTGTATCGATGTTCATGGTTGTACCTAGCCTCCGACGCGTGTGACCGTAGCATCTAGCGGCGCTCGACTGATTTGTAGAAACAAACCCGCGGGCGGACGCCAGTCGCGTGCGCCCGCGCCGTGTGCCCGCCGCCCGCCGCGCGTGTTACGATCCGTCGCCCGCGTCCGCGCTCCGTCGCACGCGCCTGCGCTGCTCAAACTATTTTTCATTGAGCGTGCGCCCGCGCGAGTTTTAGCGTTCGCCCTAACATAGTGTAAATCATCACGCCGGGCGCCACTGGAAATACCTGCTTGTAACCAGAGACGCCCGGCAACGGACGTTAGAGCGGCCGCGGCATTAAGCCGCGGGATTAAAAAAAAAAAGTATAAATAATCATAATATAGTATAAAACGAATTCTGTCCGTCCGTATGTATTCTTAGATCTTTAAAACTACGCAACGGATTTTGATGCGGTTTTCACTAATGGTGTGGTTCTCGAGGAAGGTTTTTGCGTATATAATTTGTCAAGCGGGCGAAGCCGCGGACGTCCGCTAATACAAAAAGTTAAAGTTTATACAAATTCTTTAAAAACTCCCTGTCTGTTTTCAGACACTGCCGTACCTGATGAAGTACAATTGTTTAATGATCTGAAGTAAGTCACCTTTCTTTATTATATTTTTATTTATATATAAATAAATCGTAAAACATTATTATTATGCTACTTGTCATACCTGACTGGGATGGTTTACAGAATGCTAGCAGCGGTTTATAGCAATGAATAACTCATAAAACTTTTTCGTTAAATATATAAAAATATAAATTGCAATAACCAAAGTCTTTGCCTGGGTTTGAACCTACATAATATTGTAATAATTGTTGAATTTTGTAAAAAAAATAAATTATTTACATGCCGTGACCTATCCGGCGAAATATGATGTAACCTTCTTCTTCTTTTTTAAAAGCGTGGTGCGGGACACGGAAACGTTGCTCGGTATTGCAATTGAGCGTTTGGGCCTGGATTTTTGCCCAGCGCCAGAGGTAACCTAAAAGGCAACCAGCCACGCGCTCCGCAATACCCACGTCCTGATGTAACCTTAGACGGTTAAGAAAGCTAGAAACCATGTCAACCATGTTTCTAGCGAATAAATTTCTATTTCTGCATCAGTACCAAGACCACAGCCGAAGACTTCAGAATTGCGATCGTATTATTATGTTACGTCTTGAGGACGAGACGTAAAAGCCTTTTCGAATTATGTCTGTCATGTATGTCTTTAATAATAGATAGCCCGTTAACTGGAGTTGTTCCAGATGTACATGTAAATCGTATTTTTATCATAGGTTTGCCAAAAATAATTGCAATATTAATAGAAACGTATAAAATCCGACACCATTATTGAGCGGAGTTTACGAAGCTCTTTTTTAGATGACTCGTGTATTTCGTTCGTGATCGAACTCCTCCTAAACGACTGGACCGATCTTTTTGAAATTTGGCACGGTCATGGTGACCATCACCGTGAGTGCATATATCTGAATTCATAAAGATCGGTCCAGTCGTTTAGGAGTTCGACCCAGATCGACAAACTCAGCTCAATTATTGCAACAGCAGAATGTATTGCATACCTAGTTATACCGTTGGCAACCCCATCAAAAAAAAATTCTTTTCGTACCCAAATTTACACATGCCCTCCATTCAGGACAATTTTGGAAAAATGTAGAAATTTTGGGCAGACAACTTATATAAAATTCTTTGTGTAAAATTTTAAATGTAAATATTAATGACCGAGCCTGGGTCCAAGCGTCTCTTCTAGTTCGCTTGGGCGGGCTAGGTATTCGTAAAGTCACAGATGTCAGTCTGCCAGCATTTCTGTCGTCGGTCCATAGCACCGAAGAATTAGTCAGGAAAATTTTGTCTAATACACTGATTGATTCCGAGGTTCGATGCAAGACCGATGCCATAAATGCTTGGAGGATGTCTTGCCCCGACACTGACCTGCCCTCACGCCTAGGCTCACAGCGACTGTGGGATTCACCGCTCTGTAAATTGAGAATTAATACACTAATTGACACTTCTGTCAATATTTCAGAGCGTGCACGCCTACTAGCTGTTGGAGAATGGGAGTCAGGGTTATAGATCCAGGCGCTTCCATCACCCAACATCGGTACAATGTTGGACGACACAACCTTCCGCATTGCCACTTGCCTTCGGCTGGGTACACACCCTGTGTATCCCCGCATCATTGCACCTGTGGAGTGGCCGTCGATAATCTGGGACACCATGGTCTTTCTTGTAGCAGAAGCGCAGGTCGTATACCTCGGCACGCTATTCTAAACGACATAATTCGTAGGGCTCTTTCCACCGCAGGTCTTCCGGCCGTACGTGAACCAAATGGTTTAGCACGAAGCGATGGAAAGAGATGGGAAGATGGGAAGGCCTTAGGTGTGGGACGCTACATGCGTTGACACCTTAGCACCTTCACACCTTCCAAGCACATCCGGATGTGCCGGCGCTGCTGCTGCATCGGCTGAAGACCTTAAACGGCGTAAATATGCTAACCTAGCAGGTGATTACATATTTGAGCCGTTTGGGGTTGAGACACTGGCTGGGGTCATGGGGTCCGAGTGCTCGCCGCCTTTATAGGGACATTGCTAAACGCCTAATCGATGCTTCTCAGGACCAGAAGGCTGGCTATTTTCTGGCCCAAAGAATTTCCCTGGCCCAGCATTCTGGGAACCTTCCCAGTCGGCAATGACGTGGAGGATTTTGTAATGTAAATATTTTAAGAATATAATTATATATATTTTGTACATTTTAATTCTTTTTGTAAATAAATATCAAAAAAATACAATTTTCTTGTAGCCTGACATCCGGACCAACTCCAGTTAACAGGTTATCCATTATTAACGACAGACCCTGTAACCTACCTATGTTAATTTTATGCTATGTTAATTTCTTACAGGTATGCTCCCAAAAATCCGCTGAATGACAGAATAAATGAACTTATAGCTCAACGTGACCGGCTCATACTGGAAGATACACCTGACGAGGACTTACTTAAGAACCTCAATCATGAAATACGCAATATGCTACTTAATTGTGGCACTTGAACATCTGTCACTAAAGTTTTTGACCTCTCTGAACGTGGCAATATAAACTGCGGAATTCTGAAATAAGTTTGATACATGCCGTATTCCTAAAAAAAACTTAACTAAATATCCATTTACCGTCGCCATATTGGATTTTTGCTAATATTACAGGGACTTAAAATAAATATTTATGGACATTCTCACACAACGTTCATCTACACCAAACTAAGCTATAAGCTTGTGCGATGGGATCTAGACAACTGATAAACATACTTATATATTTCTAAATACATACATAATATACATAGAAAACACCCAAACTCCGAAACAAACTATTGTGGATCACACAAATATTTGATTCGACTCGGGAATCGAACCCGGGACTCCGGAGTCGAGAGCCGATGCGCTATCGTAGTAACTTATGATATTACGAGGAAGGAGAAGGAGGTTATTTAGCGTACCTACTTCTCTTGACCAGTTTCACACTGGGGGCACCAAGTTGAAATGATTTTTGTTATTGGTTAAAAATTAAATAATAAATAAATATTTTAGGAAATATGAATAACACCAATAATTTAATATTACATGGTGCTCGAACTTGAGATAACAGCGTCGTAGGCGTAATACAAGCTGACTATGCCTACTTATATGTAAACCACAAAAATTATAAGGAAAAAATATATGACATATAAAGTATACATTTATACACACACACATATCACGTCTATATCCCCGAAGGGGCAGAGGTGCATTACACACCCACAACTTGCCAGTATTTTTAGTCCCACGTAATAAGGGGCAAGCCTATTGCACATTATGGCACATTTATAATGGCCTATGTCCAAAATGGCCGAATTAAGGTAATAAAAAGTTACAGCTATATTGTAATTTAGAAAAACTAATTTGAAACCCGTTGCTTTTCGATGAAATGTTAATGAAAGACAACAAAATCTTACGTGCCAGCCGCTAAGACACAGCCAATTAAAGTTCTGGGCGTCTCGGACTATTATCATCATTCACCGAGCCTTTTCCCAACTCAGTTGGGGTCGGCTTTCCAGTCTAACTGCGATTCGGCTGAACATCAATATTTTCCGTGAAGCGACTGCCATCTGACCTCCACAACCCAAGGGCGATATCGAAGTTCTGTAGTTAGACCGCGAGGATTTTTGATTTAGGGCTCTAACTACCCCTAACGACATACGCCATAGATGTTTTTATGACAACCGGGACCCACGGCTTAACGTGCTCTCCGAGGCACGGAGGGGTCTCAGTGTCTTAAGAAATGGTCACCCATCCTAAGACCGGCCTGACTCGATGTTACTTAACCTTTGCGTCTCGGACTATTATATGTATTGTATATATGTATACATTTACTATTATATATATGTATACATTTATATAATAATCTATTCTATTAATTCGTTGATTGAGCGAAGCGACCCGAAGGCGAGCTCCCATGGAGCAGGTTAAATGTAAAATGTTCGGATGTTCGTTTCTCAGCAACCTCTTGACCGATAATAAAAAAAATTCACCTAAATGAATAGCTGATTTCAATTAAGGTCGTAACGAAGCTCAAATATTCAACTGTTTACAGCAGCGTACGTTGTAGCTTTACCTAGTATTTGTTGGCTATGTTCAGAGAAGTAACAAAGTTTGGGGAAACTGTTGTATTTAAAATAAATCTATTATACATTATTGTTATTTATTATATACACTTGGCTCAAAGACTGTTCTATTTTGTGATGATATTGTAAGTTAGTGCTTTATTATGAAATAAACGATTATGAAATGTTAATGGCCTAAAAATATTATTCTATACCTTTGAATTAACCGGATAGTACTCTTATAGAATCCTTATATCTGTGCCGTGGTTATGGGATGGCCTAGTGTGAGCTCGTGATTGTCGTCACGCAGCCAGCATTCTGCTATCTTTCCCAGACGGCAATGACACAGAACTTTTTACACGAATCGAATCGGTTAATGCGAAGGTCTGTGTTGAACTTAAAAAACAATCTTGAATAAACCATTCATGGAGCTAATACTGTAGTAGATATAACATCAGGCTACGACCAACAGCATCGGAGATGCAATAAAAAAATTGCAAAAATTTGATGGCCAACGAAGTCACAAATAAAAAAGTCAGTCATAAATAAATATTTCACTCAATTGGTCGTTTTGCATGTTGACGATAGAATTAACGTCAGCGGGACTTAAATGACTAAATTCAAGGAGTCCAATTTTTGCTGAGCGTGTGGCTGGTGGCTTCTTAGGTTTACCTCTGGCGCTCCGCAAAAATCGGGTTTCCACACACTCACATACCGAACAACGTTTCTTGTCCTGCACCTGGAGCTAGTTAGGAATAACTAGTTCTTCTGTGCGGGACCATCAACTAATCAAGCACTACCTTGACATTGGCGAAATCATCGTTGGAGCCACGCTTTTAAGAAAAGGAGAAGTACTAAATTCAATGCTACCCACGATCGTAATGATGCTACTCTAGCACAACTCTATGGGGAAAAGTACCACTGCAAGCAAGGTTTAAAAACAAAGGGACGTAGTGCACCCGCGGTAATTAAAACCAGTTCTATCCGGTTCATTCTGCCGCGCCGCACACTCTCCCCACACTAACAATCGGTAACCCAGATGTTAACACTTGGCCACTGAAATAAGAAGCCAGTCAGACATTACTGTACTCATGTATTACTAAATGAAAGAATCATTCGTTCCTTCTCATTAAAGGTAAAAAATAAAGTTATTGAGCGAAGCGAGCCGAAGGCGAGCGGAGCTCTCTACGGGTGACTCAAATTATTTTTCAAACGATTTATGTTTAATTGTTTCTCGGCGAATACTCGGCCGATTTCGGATTTTCTTGCACTCATCAAAAGCTTACAGAATTACCCAGGTTATTACGATGCCAGAATTTTGAATTTAAACTCGCTTCGCTCTATATATGCTGCAGCGTAACGGTACGTTTCGCGACTGCGGCGACCTAGTTACTTTTCTGTTTCTTGTTTAACAGTGAACGGAAAAAACAGAAGCATAACTTCAAACAAAATCTCTAAAATAAACGCCAAACGGTCCCTCGCTCGAATCCCTCGATATACTTTGCTTTCTATGAACATATAAAAACACTTTTTATATTGGGGTTACATAATCTACGTTCATTTTCCTTGTTCCTTTGACGTTGTATGTAAAATTGTAAATGAATCTTCTGCTGAGCCATTCTCCTATTCAACCAAATATGTGATCGCATATTTTTTTACAACAACGATTAGAGCGCGAGAATTGCTTCTATTATTTTCCGTTTACATGTGTTATTCAATTCAATGTTTTAAACTTCTTATATATATACGTATAACAACATGTAACAATCGATCGATAATTCGATATCGGCTATTTTATTAACAATTATCAAGTCTTTAATTCCTCATTCAATCGGATCAAATCCGAAAATGAGATTGCAAAAATAACTACTTTCACAAGTAGTAAGTGAGTCAATCATTACTGACCATAATTTACATAATAATTCAATAGGGCAAAGAATCCAACGAACATAAAGTTTATATAACAAAGTTCCGCAAGCAACCATAGCTTGAATTTAAAACGTAAAGCGACATCTAGCGTAATAAAATAAAACTATAAAATGTGCACAACTAGATGGCGTTGTTCCCTAATGTACATAATTATACACTATACACGAAGATAAAAGGGGGCAATGTACGTTGCGATTCAAGTTTCAGATTAATTTATTAAAATATTCAACGCTATGTGACGATATTATGGAAGTTTTAACTATATTTAAAATAGTGATACTTAGTAAATTTAGGAATGCTGACTGTTCATAGACAAGGTAAATATTTTAAAGGTTCCCAGTGATATCTAATAAAACTATTACAATACTATATTACGTCATTGTAGGTAATTGATATGTGACTTAATTCCCAAGGCCGCAGCCGCTCTCACGTCCGTTGCCGGGCGTCTCTAGCTCGCACGCAGAAGGTATTTCCATTGGCATTCGGCTGATCTGTAACCTAATCTAACCACAAATTCTACATTCCAAAAAAAAAGAGAGGCTCCGTCTAATGCGCACAAAAAATAGTTCAGATAGTTCCAAGATCTGTAGAGATCGAAACAAAACACAGAGACATGGATCACATTTCGGTGAGATGGTGACCTTTTCGAACGCGCATAGGGTGTTAAAAGGGCCTTGTAGCCATCGTCTCTTGCACGCGGTGCATCTGCTGAATAATGAACGAGAAACTAGCAATAATTCTCAAAGCGGCCGGAAACGACAAACCAAGGGACAGGCGAAATGTGGTCGTAATAAACGCCTCTGCGTACAACTTCCGTGATAAAAACGTGATCAATGACTGTTTTTGTAAAAAAAAATTTTTTAACAGAGCCGAATCACTATAACGATGACTACATATTATAAAACAAAGTCGCTTCCGTCCGTATGTAGGTACCTGTAGATCTTTAAAACTACGCAACGGATTTTGATGCGATTTTCACCAATAGATAGAGTGGTTTTCGAGGAAGGTTTTGGTGTTAAATTTTTCAAGCGGGCAAAGTCCGCTAGTAATAAATAAAGTAAAAATATTAATACACTTTAATAAACCCATACCTAGTAATCCATTTGATTGAATCAATTGATCGATTGATCCCTATTGCGTATTGACTAGTGTATGTACTGCCTTATCGAAATGCAATTCAATTCAATTCTTTGTTATGGCCTCTGCTTGCACTTGCAGCAACTTGCCAATGACCAGTGAGTAAAGCTAATAACGTAGGAGATTTTAACTGTGGGTCGAAATTATGATCGGTGGCCGAGTAATTCCATAACTCAGAGTCTAAACAAAAAAAAAATACCATAAAAGATAAAAGAATACAATTAAAACTACCATAGATAAAGAATATTCTATCTACAGTAACTACTAACTACACAATACATTAAGATATAAATAGATAAGAGACCACAAAAAAGGGGGGATATGGTTACGTAATTTAAGTAGGTAGGTACCTATAGTTTTAATTTATTATATTCAATATATAATTTCAATTCACGTATGTACCGTAGTCCGTATTTGACTTGACTGACAGTGACGTATTTCTTGTCATTTGTCATGAGAAATGTAGGTACCTACCTATGTGATGTGTAGGTACGATTATGATGTAGCATTTGATTTTGATTGTCTATAAAAAGTGAAAGACACTGAATGCATTTAATGCGAGGAATATTTTAGTGTTTAAATTTAGTTCATGGTTGTTTGGTTTGTCCTGAATCATGGCAAAATCAAAAGTAACGGGAGCTACAAGCAGATTAAAACAGGATTATCTGAGACTTAAAAACGACCCTGTTCCGTATGTGACTGCGGAACCAGTACCATCAAACATATTAGAATGGCATTATGTTGTAAAAGGTCCAGAAACAAGTCCGTACGAAGGTGGATACTACCATGGAAAAATTATATTTCCCAGGGAATTCCCTTTCAAACCGCCCTCCATTTATATGATTACACCAAATGGGAGATTCAAGACAAACACACGATTGTGCCTTAGCATTACTGACTTCCATCCTGACACATGGAACCCAGCGTGGTCAATATCTACAATATTGACAGGATTGCTAAGTTTTATGTTAGAGAAAACACCAACATTAGGATCTATTGAAACATCGGAATATCAAAAGCGTTGTTTAGCAGTTGATTCTTTGGAGATAAACATAAAAAATAAAATGTTTTGTGAGTTGTTCCCTGAGTATGTTGAGGAGATTGAGCTACAGTTGAAGCAGCGTCAGGAGGCTATGCTGCATGCAGACAACACAAATGTCACAAGTGAAAGTGATATGATAACTGATCCACAATCTAACATGTATTATATTTTGACAAACTTATTTGTGCTCGTAGGCTTTGTATTTCTGGCTTATATGGTCAAATATGTACTAGTTTCCATATCTAATGATTAGGCCATAGTGTTTTTAATGTAAATATTGTAATTTATTTTGTACATAATTGTATTCCATTAGAAGCAAATTATGAGGTTCAATATCATCATCACCAGAATTGATAAAACGACACAGTTTTGACCACCCAACAATTTATAGCATATTCGAGAAAAGTGAAGGTGGGTTGCTAGTGTCAATTAAGTTAATAAAAGCTGAATAATAGTGCTTAGATTTTTGACAATTTTATACCAATCAGATTTAATATTATTAAAACTTTAAATGAAATTCCAACTAAAATTACATTTGTAAAATATGTTTTATTTTCTTGTTATTAGTATGTAGTTACCATAACTTATTTGCTGCTTTGTAATGTATACAGTTTATTTCCATGTTTCCATATTAAATTATGAATATAAGTATGTTTATCAATTGTCTAGATCCCATAGCTAGATGATGTTGTGTAAGAAAGTCCAAAATATTATTTCCAATCAACTTATTCTTTACTGCCTCACATTATGTAATATATTATAGTATGTATTTTATATAATCATTTACCATTTTTCTGCACCAAAAAAGGATGCATTAGACATAGTGTATTCTCACTTAGTGTAATTAAGAGATTTATTGGACAAGTAGCGAGCTAGAATTTCTATATAGATTGATAGCTTACAAGATGTTAGAGAAGGCTTGCAGTCGAGTGGGTTGATGTGCAACCAAAATTTCAATCATGATAGTGTATTGTAATTAAGAAGAATAAAATATTTCATTAATTACCTGTGTCATTCAAATTTGTTATATTACTGTGATTTCATTGTAAAATTTATCATTTTATTGCAATAATTTTTTGGTCGTATAATAGGTATACTACGACAAGAAGTAATTCAGTCCTGATAATAGGTTGTATTTACATTCAACATGAAGAATATTTGGTTTAAAATACTGACTGTACATACCATTTTTGTGTATGCAAGTGGGTTAGATGAAAATATAACCTTCTAGTAATATCATTGTATAATCTGTTGGTACTAGGATTTGCCACAAGTTATGATTGCAACAGAATGATGTGCACTTTGCCGTGGTTTGAATTTATAATGCTGACTACACTACAAAGTTGCTTAAATGTGTATTCAATTAATTAATTATTGGTATTACTTTAGTAAAGCCTTATTTTTCTATAAAATGTTATTTTATTCCATATAAAATATGAGAGGAAGGTGTAAATTAATAAAATTGTTTCCAAGTTTTAAGCGTTTTTATTTTCACAATTTTCAGTATCATTTTCACTATGTATTCAACAGCTCATAAATATATTAAGTATACTGACATTATATTTTAGACTAGCCAATTTCAGTGTTGATATTTGATTGAACCTAACAACATATTTTTTTTATGGATAGAGGTTCTCTGAAGATTACAAATAAACCTCTACAGTCTGGTACATAGTAGATATAGGTATCTAAATATAGAATATATGTACATATATAGGAAAGCCATTTCAGTATATTAACTACTGACAACTCACATAGCATGATGTGTGTAAAAATATGTCTGTTAACTGAAACTAACAGTAAATAGTAACATTTGTTATGATTTTTATATTCTCGAAGTAGAGAGTTTTGATTAAAGGCTATAAAAATTGGTGTTCTATGATAATCTACACATGATATATTTCACTTACTAAAATATTACATAACTACTTAAAAATATTAAATAATTAGCTTATAATAAAAGTTAAACTACTAAACGTAGGAAGTTTTAACATCTTGTATAATCATAGTAGCTATCTAGCTTAATTTAGCTATGTACTAACTTAGTTATAAATATTTCAATGTCATTTGGAGTGAAGAGTTCTACAGCATGTAGCCCAACATTCTTAAAGCAGGGATAGCTCCTACTATATGTCTATTCTTACTTTTCTTCATCTTCCTCATCCCAATCACTGACTAAGCTTCTGATATCAGGTTTAGGTATGATCTTATCTGTCACTTGGTCTTCATTTTCATTTTTTACTGGTGGCTCCGCAGAATTGTCCTCTTCCTGAGAATCATTGTCCTCCCAATCATTGAGTAGTGATGATATTTTTTCTTGTGCTTCTGGGTCATTAGCCACTGGTGCATCTACCATTTTTGTAACTTCTGGTACTTGATCTTGAGGTTTTGCATCATTTTCCTCAGGTGTATCAGAATCATTATCACTAACATCTTCAGGCTCAGGGTTAATTGAGACCACCTCTTTGGTCATATTACTGACATGACTCAATACTTCTTGTTGTATATTTTCTATTGTCTCTTCTAAAATTTCAAGTTCACCAGTCTTAGTAACTTCGACGTTGCTTTGTACATTAGAAGGTTGGGGAGCATCTTCTACAACATCATATTCGTCATCAGACCAGTCTGATTTTAGGTTCTGGAGCTTTTCATCAGATTTAGGTGTTGATTGTTGGTCATTTACAATAATGCGGTTAATTTCAACTATC
The DNA here is from genome assembly GCA_963556515.1 of Nudaria mundana. Taxonomy (NCBI): domain Eukaryota; kingdom Metazoa; phylum Arthropoda; class Insecta; order Lepidoptera; family Erebidae; genus Nudaria; species Nudaria mundana. The sequence goes on from OY748300.1 coordinate 5,786,460, forward strand.
TCATCATACGCTTGTGATTGTGGAGGATGTTCATCATCTAAAGTGTTTCTGAGCTCATCAACTTCAGAGAGCTCATTGGTGATGATCGTATTTACAGCAACCGCATCTTCATTCAGTGCAGGTACTTGTTCATCTTGTCCTTCTTGTGAAGATGACTCTGTAACTTCTGTTTGAACAACTACGTTTTCATTTTGTGTTGGTTCTTGACTGTCATGTGTACTCTCTACAACACTTTCCTCAGTTACTGATTGTTCTATGTTTTCATCTGGCATCGTTACTTCAATGTTATATGCTGCTGTGTCCTTAACTATGCTTCCATTTTGCAATGTATGTTGATCTTGAATGTCATGTATTTCTTCCACTACATTTTCAGTTGGAGTTGGTCCTTGCATGTCATGTGTTTTTATTTGTTCTACTTCACTTCCATTTTGTATTGGTTCAATGTATTCTGTTACTATTTGTTCTGCTACACTTTCATTTAATATCGGTTCAGTATTTTGTATTTCTGTCTGTTCTACTACGTTTTCAATTTCCATTTGCTCAATATTATTATCGAGGTTTAAATTATTGCACACTTGTTCTGAAATATGTTCATTATTATGTGAAATGTGCCTCTGATCGGTCATCAGCTCAGTAGGAGAAGTTTCTTGTTGAAATGTGTTCTGTTCCAAAGTAATTGGTTCAATTTGAGCTTCTGTAATGATTTGAGCTTCTGGTGTGATTTCAGAGACTTGTACAATTTCTTGATCTGTTTGACTAATATGTTCGCTACATATTACATTTGCACCAATAGATAAGGTGTTATGTGGTGCAATTGTTTGTAGTGTGGGAGTTAAATGAATTTCTGGAAGTTCTTTAAAATCATGAGTTGGTGCATTTGGTAGTGATTTAATTTCCATGTCATGCCCTCGCTGAGATCCTATCAATAGTGATGCAGCATTTCCACTTTGAACATTATTCTGCCATGTTGTAGCAGGTTGGGGCTGTAACATGTGACTACTCATTACAGAAGCAGATGTAGTTACTGTTTCATAATTTTGTGTTATTATTGCAGAAGACTGAACATATTGTGAACCTATACCACCAGTAGTAAGAATTTGGTATTGTTTGTTTTGATCTTCAATAGGGTGACTGTAGACTACTACTATATTAGAATTATCAGTTGAAACAGTTTCAGTGACATTCATAGGATAATCTTCTTGTATAACCATCATATCATTTGACTGAGTATTGTCTAGATCTATAGCAGAAGTCTCCAATGAAGCATTATGTGGAGCAGCTAACACAGCAAGAGTTTTATTTGCATCACCATTGTTAAATAATAAAGGATGGTTTGAGGCCATCAAAGCTTTATATTCCTCTTCATTAGACACCACTATCTGTATGGGTTGATTAGTGTTTGTCTTCTTAATCACCATAGGCTCTGCATCTCGTATTATGTTTGCATTATGGACATCAGAATACTCCATTGATGAAGTTGGTTCAATTGCCTGCAAAGATGCATGTGCCATCATATTTGTAAGGATGTATTCATTACCTCCAGATTTTGACTTTTTCGGAATTAACTGATTATCTCTCATGATATATTCCACATTATCTATTATTACAATTTCTTCATTCGTATTTGACATAGATGGTGATGGAACCATTGTATCTTCAAGGAAAGAGGGGGTTTCAGGGGTTGACTTTATCACTGCTTTTGGCTTCTGTATATGTTTAGGAGTACCAAAACCAGGATTTAATATTTTCTGTTTAGGTGTATTTGATATAACATTTTGTTGATATGATATTTTATTATTTTGCTTCTTAGGAGTAAGTTGTATTGCACCATCCTTACCTTCTTGTATTTCATATTGGACATCTGTCTCTTCATAAAGATTTTCATTGTACATTTCAAAACTCGTACTGGGCTCATATTTTATGTGCGGTGTCTTATCTCTGTTCTCAATTTTAACTACTTCTTTCTCTTTCTCGTCATCAGAATCATCAAGAATTCCATCACGTTTAGCTTCTATTTCATGATGTGTTTTCAAATGTGCATATAAATTACCATGGCGTAAGAATGTCCTCAAGCAATAGATGCACTGTAGATTTGTTCTTTTCTCAGCACTATACTTATGGCCAGTAGTTTGTATGTGTGCTAAAAGTTCTTTAGTAGTAACAAATGGTTCTGTGCACACATTGCATCGGAAGTTCTTCAGTTTCTTATGTGTCATTTTATGTTTCACAAGATTTCCATCTGTTAATGCAATGTAATTACAAGTGTCACATTTAGGGAAATGGAATTGAGCTGGTGGTCGGATGTTATGTTGAGAGTAAAGGTGATGCAGCATATAGTTTCTCTTTGGAGAGCGAAGTCCACAGTGCTCACATATATTTGATACTGGTTTCTCATTATGTATCTGAACCAAATGGCGCCGGAAATTGTAGTAGGAAGTGAAATGTAGAGCTTTTCCTGGTGTGCCACATATCAGACATATCCATGGACCTTTAGTGTTTTCTGCCCCAAGAGCAATGAGTTGGGCTGCATGCTGGGAATCAATGACATCAGATTCATATGCGCAATCTGGTTCTTCAGTCTTAACATTCGTTGGTTTCTCCTGAGTATAAGTTGGAGAATGTTGTTTCAGTGACTTTTTAGTTTTGTTAGGTGTGTTGAGAATTTTCAACTTAATATTTTTGTTGCTTTTTACCAAATGAGGATACTTTTTCAGTACCTCACTTATTATCTTGGCATGATCTAAATTAGATCCTGCTTTACTATCTTTAGTCTCTATAGTTACTTTTGGACCATCATCTAAAATTTGATCAAAGAGTTGATTAGAATCCTTAGGAGGTTCAACATAGGAGGAAGGATAAAGGTGACTATGTAGATCATTGTTAAGGCTACATTCTGCAATTCCATCATCATTAAATATGTTATCTTTATCCTCTTTAATAATCCTTTTACAATCCACAATGTCAAGGGTTGACACACCTGGGACCAATTTCTTTGAACCTGATGCACCTGAAAACATGCCAGCATGTCTAGATGAATATCGCTTCACTGTTTCTGGATGTACCATAAGTGGTTTACAGGTATATGAAATGTTACAAAAAGAATTATCAAACACATTGTCAGTATCCAGTTCTTCTGGTAATTCATACCTTGTAGGTCGTGCATCTCCTAATGGATTTCTCGTAATGGGTGGTGGTGACTCTACACGAGCAGGTTCAGGAGTTGGAGCTCGAGTCATAACAGGAGCAGTAGATGAGTGATAAGACTTCCTGGTACTATTTTGTGATTTAGTTGGTTGATAAACCTTTTTATTGGCATACATATCATTAGTATTCTCAAAGGCTTTACTGTATGATCGTTTATTTGTTGAAGAGGAAAAAGATGGCTTGACTACTTTACTAGGTGTGCTGACTACAGGGGCCCTTTTTCCTGATCCGTAACTCTGTACTGGTGCCTTAGGTATGTTTCGATGAGACTCGAGAAGTTTGCTCAGAACAGGCATATTTAATATTTGTGATGTTTGATATAACCTTTCCAACAAGTCTATCTTGAATTCTAAGTGACCTGTGTACATGAAGTTTACGATGGGCACGACGACATCCGCTTGCAGGTCGTCTGGCATCACTAAGCAGTCTTCATACATTTCACATGTTCTTTCTAGCAATTCAAAATACTCCGTGCAAGCACTAAGGACTAGCCTGTGTACTTTTAGTTGAGCATTGTCTTGAAATTGAAGTGTCAGGTCACAGTAGTCTGTACGGTTAAAGAAATGTTTTAACCGCTGGAGAAAATAAATCCCCCAGTTGTCAACTTTCACTTGCCGTACGTCCGACATAGTTGCAACTTATAATAAGATAATATTCATGGAATTTACGGCATGTTATGTGCTGAAACAAAAGTGGAATTTAGTTTGTGAAGTGTTTACTTAGATATTATCATTAATTAACAATTGCGGCAACGATCGATAGTAGAAAACGTACAACATTCACAGTTATTGTGCTCGGGGTGACGCTAATAAGTGCATATATGTTTCTATGAGATTTCTCTACGAAGAATATCACTTGAACTTTCCGCCACAACAACATGTGTTTAATTCATGAAACTTACCAATAATGGGTGAACTATTCAGTTTGTATTTCGTTAACTTATTCTGTTCACAATCAACACAAAATTACTGCACCAGCCAGCAACCAGACCAACGTTAGCACAAGTTGAAGCACTAGACGCAAGATGGCGGTGTTTAGTGCGGCCTCGTTTTCATTGTGTCATCCCGAAGCAAGCTTGGTCGAGTACTAATATAAAGTCATGACCACTACTATTTATGTTTTTTTTTCACAAAATAAATTGCATGTAAATGTGTAATTATAAATTATAAAATCAAACATCATTTTTAAGTCTGATATCTTTTCGTAAATATTTTTAAGAGATTATATTATTTAGTTTAAAATGTACATGTAATAGATACTTAATTGATTGCGCAACATGGGTTGGTACCCGTATTCGCAGCAAACGCCCTCTGCGTTCATTTATGCGGGAACTTATTGATTGGTACCGTTCTAAATTTACAACGCAATCGGGAACGAATATGACGTTAGACCGGGTGTGCGTCTTCTATTATTATTTATGGTAACTATCGTGAGTCAATAGAGGGCTCTGTTAAAAGTAAAATTCTCCATTGATAAACTAGTGCCCATGATTTTTTAACATTAATTCCAGACATAAAATCAGTGATTAATTTTGAAAGTATAGCCATAGCGTGTAGCCAATGAGCTACTTTACTTACATAATCCTACTAATATTATAAATGCGAAAGTTTGTAAGGATGTATAGATGTTTATTACTCTTTCACGTAAAAACTACTGAACGGATTTTGATGAAACTTTACAAAAATATAGCTTATACATCAGAATAACACATAGGCTACAATTTACAAAGATACGGCGACGGGAACAATAATCACGCGGACGAAGTCGCGGGCGACCACTAGTATAATATATGTAAGTATGTCGTGGGTTTATGGTAAAGTCAGGTTTATGATAAAACTTGAACTCGCAACGCGATCAAGCCAGGCGCAGATCCAGCTAGCTCGAAAAAAAAACCGGCCAAGGGCATGTCAGGCCACGCATAATAGAGGGTTCCGTAGTTACCCATCATAGGCTCTATAACTCCTAAACTAACAAAGTTATCTGGTCCGTTATGAATTTTTCAGATCTTTGTGGTCACGGGTGGACTGGCTTCAGCTCATCAGCCAGTGCACCCGTGACCACGGCTCTTGTAAAGAGGGTCCAAACGTCGGGTAATAAAGAGGTATGTATATATCTCAATAATCGCGTAAAAGACCCGTTTGTCTTAAGTTATAATGTGTACAAAACGCGAAAGCTTAAAACGTATTATAAAACATGTTAAATGAGCAATTAAGGGCTATTCAAACATTATAATTTCCTTAAAAAATATACCTATATTTGTAAAAAAATCTGTTACACTAACCGTACAAATTATAAGAAAAACTGTTCACAGTTTATATTTAACTTTAAATCTAAAACTAGGTATGCAATGCATGCTACTAATATTGCAAATGTTGAGCGGAGCAAATTTTCTTAATTTTTTTTATGCTCTAATTTCATGATTTCAGAGATAATGCACTCCCGGGTATGATGTCGACCAGCATGCCATACAACAGTGTTGGTCCGGGGGGGGGGGGGTACCACCGTGCAGCCCCCCAAGTAACCCAGCCCAGGCTAGGTTGCGTTAGGGGTTCAGCAGCTGCACCGCCGGGCCCGGGGCGATGTATGGTGCGGCAGGCATGGGACCAGTGGGGACGAAGCGGAGTCTAGTGTGGGTGGTGTGGGTCGATTCACCGGCCAGGGAGACCCTTAGCAACGGCGTTGCCGCGGCCGCCCGCATCACATTCATGGGGCCCGCCTGGGACCAACCACCCCAGGAGGCTGCCCCACATGTTGCGCATAATCCTGAAGTAGGATCGCCGCTCCGGGTGGTAACCGGTGTGGGGTAGCGGCGGCCTTGCATCAGGGGGGTTTGGGAGCCCTTTCGTCCGGCGGGTCGGCTCCGACCTAACCACACGGTTCCAGACGAAGCTAGCCCCTGCGCTTTGTCACTTACTGCTGCACCAAATGTCGCCCTGTCTTCACGCTTCTTCTTCAAATTTATTATGGCAGTGCAACATAAAATAAGAAAACCTTCCACAGCGGTCCCAGGAAACCCCACAACTTCACTTTTCGAGGTGGAGTTCACCAACATCCATGGACTCCATGCGAACCTCGATGCCGTCCACCATCACCTAGAGACGGCACGGCCCGCTGTGATGTTCCTCACGGAGACACAAATACGCCGCCCTGACGACACGTCTTAACTGTGTTACCCTGGCTATGTCATCGAGGAACAATTTCGAGATAAAGCCGGGGTGTGCGTGTTCGTTAGGACGGATGTTTGCTGTCGCCGGTTGCGCTGCCTAGAGAACCCCTCCAACTCCGTCCTCTGGCTGCACGTAGACCATGGCTCTACGAGCCAGATTTACGTGTGCGTCTACCGTTCCCTCACAGGGGATTCGGAGACAACAAAGCTCTTCCAGTACCTCAGCGAGACGGCTGATGATGCGCAGGTGCGGTTCCCGAACGCTGACCTAGTGTTTCTGGGGGACTTCAATGGCCATCACATTGAATGGCTGGGGTCCCTCAGGACTGATCATGTGGGTAGGGCCGCCCACGCGATCGCTCTCTCCCACGGTCTGACCCAGATGGTATGCGGGATCACCCGGATACCAGACAGGTCAGATCACGCGCCCGCTCTGCTGGATCTACTGCTGACGAGTCGCCCAGCCCAGTACAGTGTTTTGGTAGGAGCCCCATTGGGTAGTTCCGACCACTGTGTGGTTCACGCTGGCATGAAGGTGTCACCTCCTGCGCGTGCTGTAGAAATGGCACGACGTCTATGGCACTACTCGTCAGCGGATTGGGACGGTCTACGCAATTATTATGCGTCCGTCCCCTGGAGCCAGCGCTGCTTTGTAGGAAAGGCTCCTTCGGAAAGCGCTTCTGCAATTGCTGGCGAGATCAGTTTAGGGATGGAATATTACATCCCTTTCACTGATGTCGCCAGTATCCGCAGAGCCCGTCCCTGGTTCGGGCGAGATTGTGCCAAAGCTGTTCGACAAAAACAGTCGGCATATCGCGCCCGGATCAGGGCCCGGGCTGTGCGCGACCCAAACGTGGGCCATCTTAAAGCAGCGTACAACCGGGCCACAATATCCAGCAAGAGGGCCTTTAAGAGAGCGGATGCCCAGCGCGTCGCGCGGCTTGGTTAGGAGCACACTTCCCATCCCACGGGCAGCCGTGGATACTGGCAACTGGCCAAAGCCGTGCAATCTAACTTTTGTCAGCCCTCGCTACCACCGCTGCGTTACCCAGATGGAACACTGGCTCACAAAGCCCAAGAGAAAGCGGATATGCTCGCAGACCTCTTTGCGGCTAATTCCCGGGTCGACGACCGTGGCCTGCAGCCCCTCGCCATCGCCAACTGTGGCCACACTATGCCTGACATTGTACTCAGGCAATGCGATGTACGGGCAGTGCGGATAGCCAGTGGCCCTGACGGCATTCCAGCGGTGGTACTACGGAACTGCGCAGCTGAGTTGTCTCCTGTACTAACTCGTCTGTACCGCCTGTCTTACTCCACAGGAATCGTGCCGGAGGTCTGGAAGGAAGCGAACGTCCAACCGATCCCCAAGAAACGGGATCGGTCTGATCCAGGCAACTATCGACCCATAGCTGTCACCTCAGTCATCTGCAAGGTGTTTGAGCTCATCATCAACAAGCAGCGCATGCGATACCTCGAAGATCAGGCTAAAAGTATTTAAAATAATATTATGTGCGTTCCCATATGCGTGTTGCTAGTCCTCATCCTATAATAAAAAAATACACTTCTGAATAATTTTATTCATACTTTGACATGTCGTCATAGTGACACTTTTATTTTTTTTGACACTAATAATTTTATTAGTAATTATTGTTATGTACCAAAGATAGTATTTATCTTATGAAGTCAGACAAAAATAAAATTGCTACATTGCTAGCAAATAATATGAATTTTTGGACGAGTCTACATTGTAAACAAAAACATATACCTACAGATTTGTTAGGTACTTGTAGTAATAATTTATTATGTATAACAAATGATTTAAACTAAATATCCAGACAACAGGAATACCAGAGCTAAAGATGGCTCATCAAAATATAGAAGGTCTTTCTGGCAAGGAATTAGTAGTAGAGTTATTCTGAATATTAACTGAACATTGGCTCAAGGAGAGTGAGATGATGTTCAATATAAACAACTACAATATTGCAAGTTGCTTTAACAGGAAGTCTGCGATTAAAGGTGGCTCCGCAGCAAAGAGCGGTCTGACATAGTTAGACTTTCTGTTGAGCGATGTGCTGAGGTGGCTTGTGCCGTGCTTGACCAGTATAATATACTGGTCAAGCACTATATTATAGTAGTTTGCGTATACAGTCCACCTAACAGTGATTTTAGTGTATTTACCAAGGTCATGGACCTGGTTCTAGGGGTTGCGTCAAATAATAGGAAGAAGTTAATTGTGTGCGGAGACTTCAATGTAAACATCCTAAAACAGTGTAAGAAAAGTACTCAATTTTTAAATTTATTTGGTAGTTACAATATAGAAAATATTTTCTGTGAACCGACTAGAGTCACAGAAACAGCAGCCAATTGCCTTGATAATTTTTTTACAGACTGTGAGTGCTTAAGCAAGTCTGTAATTAGTAAATTGCCATCAGATCACTGTGGTCAAATAGTATCCTTTCCCAAGAGTAATAATAGTCAGTGTAATGAGAAAATTATGTGCAGGCCCATAAACTCTAATAGAATTAAAGAATTCAAAAACTTGTTTGAGAAAAAGCTTAATTCTATAGTTTATATAGGTAATAATCCTGAGGTCCATTATAATAGTTTATTTAGTACATTATCTGATGCTTTTTCAGACACATTCAAACAAAAATGCCAAAATCGTAGTGTTAAAACGAAATTTTGTAAGTGGGCAACAGTAGGCATTTATAAAAGTAGACGAACGCTGTTTGATCTATATGCACAAAAACGATACAGATTTGATAAAAGTTTCACTGAATATGTTAGGAATTACTCCAAAGTATTCAAAAAAGTATGTAGAAAAAGTATTTAGCCAATCCATTCACATCAAAAGGAAAATAATTGAGGCTCCTAACAAAATAAAAGAAACATGGAAAGTTATAAACAAAGAGTCAGGTAAATGTAAAGTGAGGGATACTGTTACTAAAATTAAAGTAGAAAACAAGAATATAACCTCTCCGAAAGATATTGTAAATGCATTTGAAGATTATTTTACCAACATTCCATTTAAAGTCACTTCTTCTGTTAATTCATGTGCCCTCGGTGCGGTGGCCCTTCTCGAAAGTAATATTGGTTCTTCATCTAAATTTAACTTCAAACATATCGACCCCAGTGACATCTTAAAAGCATTTAAAAATCCCAAAATTAAAAAGTCGGAAGATCACTGGGGCATATCAGTTAGCTTAATCAGTAATGTAATTGATATTATTGCACCTGACTTGGCACAAATTTTTAATGAATGTGTAGATGAAGGCATATTCCCTAACCTAATGAAAAATAGTAGACTAATACCATTATTTAAGAAGGGATCCAAGTCAGAACTTTGTAACTACCGCCCCATTTCTATTTTGCCAGCTCTGAGTAAGGTGTTTGAGAGAGTGATGCTAAATCAAATGCAAGTCCACTTCACGACCAACAATCTTTTCCACAGCCAACAATTTGGCTTTACTCGCGGAAAATCTACCACCGATGCGGGAGCAACCCTTGTTAGCTTGATTTACGACGCATGGGAGGGATCACAGGATGCCATTGGGGTATTCTGCGATCTGTCTAAAGCATTTGATTGTGTTGACCATCAGACACTATTGATAAAGTTACATCGGTATGGTTTTGACAAAAAATCCTTAGAACTGTTAGAATCTTACCTGACAGATAGGTTGCTCTTCATGTGAACAACGTTAAGTCAAACGGAACTAACGTCAAAATAGGCGTACCTCAGGGATCAATTCTGGGACCTTTTCTCTTCTTGGTTTATGTTAATGGCTTGTCTTGCATGATCGAGGCACAAGCTGGCATAGTAATGTTCGCGGATGATGCATCACTTATATTCAAAGTAAATCATATAAAATCAAATATTATTAACATTATTCGCATCTGTACTATGCCGTACAGATGCGAATAATGTTAATAATATTTTAAATGATATTTCAAATTGGTTTTATACAAACAACCTATTGTTGAATGCAGAAAAGACCAAATGCTTTAAATTTACAATGCCCAATGTCAGACAAACAAACGTCCATGTCGTGCTGGGTGGCCAAAGGTTAGAATTTGTAAATAACACTACCTTTTTAGGAATAACGATAGATTCTAAATTACAATGGGGTGGCCATATCACCATTTTAGCTAATAAGCTTAGCTCTGCTGCATATGCTGTGAGACGGATTAGATAGTTGACAGATGTAGCTACTGCTAGGCTAGTTTACTTTGGTTACTTCCATAGCTTGATGTCCTATGGAATACTACTTTGGGGAAATGCAGCAGATATAGAAACAAATTTTATATTACAAAAGAGGGCAGTCCGTGCCATTTATTGTTCAGGTAAGAGAGATTCTCTTAGGGAGCTATTTAAAGATATTAATGTTTTAACTGTAGCTTCCCAATATATATTTGATAACATACTGTATGTCAGGAAAAATATATCTAGCTATACTAAAGTAAGTGACGTTACAGACAGAAATAGATCTACGTAATAAAAATAAACTACTCCCTCCGTGTTATCGGCTTAGCAAGGTTAGTCATTCTTTCAAGGGGGAAGGTATACGCTTTTATAATAAATTGCCTGAATCGGTTCTTTGTATGCCCGACAGTAAATTTAAAACCTTTATAAAGACCACTATATGTCAAAAAGCATATTATAAGACAGTTGATTACCTTAATGATAAAAGTGTCTGGCTTGAGCATGGTGCAGCCGCCTCCTAAAATGCCGTAATTGTAGCATATTTTGTACTTAGGTGACAAACAATTTTTTTTTGCATTATACACGCTTTTTGATTCTGACACGAGACCAATGTACATTCGTCCACATTTAGTCTTAAGAAAATGTGTAAATGAGTAATTAATTGAAAAAGAGTGACTGAGAGTTTTATTGCCAGGTTCTTTCTCTCGGTTCTACTTATTGCTTTGCGAATCTGGCATTACATGTAAATATAGAAGCAATGATATTTTTTATTTTAAGTAGGTACTTACTGACGTTTGTAAGATCCATTTAGTGACCTATACAAATAAATAAATCATTTCATTTCATCACTCGCTAATTAATGATCGGCAATACGGCTTCAGGCCAAAACGATCAACGGGTGATCTTCTGGCATTCGTAACGCATGTCTGGGGTGAGGCTATGGAAAGGCACGGCGAGTCCTTGGCGATTAGCCTGGACATCGCCAAAGCCTTCGATAGAGTCTGGCATGCTTCGCTCCTTTCCAAGCTTCCGGCATATAAATAAATAAATAAATCATCATTTATTTCAGGTAATTTACCCATAACAAAATTAATCAATTGCATCACAGTCAATTCAGTTCAGTTACATCACTATATTAGTCGCAGAAAAACTATTATTTTCGATTTTATAAACAAAAATAAATGTCACAAAAACACCTAGGTACGGATTACAATTAAAATGTGACTAATAAGTAATATACTGAATGTCATAAAAATAATAATATATATAAGTATAATAATATGCTGATAACAAATAAATAAAAAAAAAAAAAAAAAATATGGTCTACCTCCTCAACTGTGCAGCTGGATGGCCAGCTTTCTGAACGAACGCCGAATGCGGGTCCTCTGCGATAGCCAGGCTTCTCGCTTTTTGCAAGTGAATGCCGGGGTGCCGCAGGGGTCCGTGGACCAGAGGTGTCTGTTGTACAAGACGCAGATTAGACCCTGCGTCGAATACTGCTCTCACCTCTGAGACGGCTCCGCGAAGTATCTGCTGGACGCTCTCGACGTTATGCAGCGACGGGCTCTCCGTATTATAGATTGTCCGGAGGTAACGGGAAGCATTGAGCCGCTAGCTCAGCGCCGAACAATAGCTTCCTTGGCCGCATTCTACCGTATTTACCACGGCGAGTGTTCTGAAGAGCTCTTCAATCTGATCCCACCCTCTTCCTTCCGATCCCGAACAACACGTGCCGGGCAGAGATGCCACTCCCACACAGTGGATAGCATGTTCGCGAGAACCGAACGTTTTAAACGTTCGTTTCTCTGCCGAACGATAGTGGCCTGGCACGCCCTGCCTGTGCACGTGTTTCCTCCCACATATGACCCTGGGTTCTTTAAGCGGAGCGTGAAGAGGCACATCAGTAGGTCGTCAAGTTGAGGGCCACTCTCTATAGTATTGTGCGCTGTGAGAGTGGCCCACAATCGCTAGGCGTCGTCACGACTTACCACCAGGCGGGCGGCGTCAATTTGACGAACCCAATATTAAAAAAAAGAGACGCCCAGGACTTTAATTGGCTGTGCCATAGCGGCTGACACGTAAGATTTTGTTGCCTTTCATCAACACTTCATTCATCGCAAGGCAAAGAGTTTAATTTTTTTTTAAATTACAATAGTAGTAGCAGCTAGCTACTTTTTATTACATTCATTCGGCCATTTTGGACATAACCCATTATGTGTGCCCGGTGACGGCAATAGGCTTGCCCCCTATTACGTGGGACTAAAAATACTGGCGTGTGGGTGTGTAATGCACCTCTGCGTACCCCTTCGGGGATATAGGCGTGATATGTGTGTGTGTATAATTTCTTCTAAGTGCTTATTCTCGATAATAGAACGACCCTTTAACTACAATTAATTACAATAAAAAACTACAATACATTTAAAGATAATCGTTGTAGCCGTTTTTGAGAAAAGAGATAGATAAAATTAAAAAGCCTAACTTTTGGTAGTCTTTGATAGTTTTTCATTCCAAATCCGACTCTAGAAAAGTTATGTCACTGAGCTATTCCATCAGCTGTCTTACTTTAAAATAACACGTTCGTGCTAAATTTGAACAAAATCTGTCGAATGGTTTAATGGACAGTAAAAAACCAGCAAAGTGCGAGTCGGACTCGCGCACAAAGAGTTCCGTACCAAACCGACAAAGAAATCACGTTTGTTGTAGCCCCTTTAAATATTTATTATATTCTGTTTTTTAGTATTTCTTGTTATAGCGGCAACAGAAATACATCATCTGTGAAAATTTCAACTTTCTAACTATCACGGTTCATGAGATATAGCCCAAGACAGACACAGTAAGTCACTTCTTTAGTAGTTTTTAGGGTTCCGTTCCCGAAGGGTAAAACGAGACTTACAAAAATTGTTTTTGGGTAACCTTATTTAGTATGAAAATAATATGTTCTATAGAAGGCAGATTATTTTCGTGGTTCTTTGTATCTGCCAGATGACCTACAGCGCTATCTATTACTCGCAGGACCGCGTAATCTATATATTTAATACGACAATTTGTCTGTCTGTCTGTCTGTCTGTCCGTCCATCGCGTTTTTCAATTTACATACATTTGCATGAATTTTTTTTTTTGAGGCGATACAAAGTTCATCGGGATAACTAGTTTTCTTTATAATTATTGACAAACTCTTGCTTAGCATTAATGGATAATGCGGGATATCCAATTAGGTTGGTATACTCTATAAAATTTGAAAAAAGGTTACCTTACTTCAAGTTCAATGGCTACCTGAAATCAAATACAACACCTTACTCTTGTGTTTGTAGTATTTTTGATCTAAAGTTAAGAGTCTTATTTTTAAAGACCTATATTATTACGCAATATTATTACATTTATTTATTTATATATTTACACTTCATGCACAGTAACAGTAGGTACATAGGCGGACTTAATGCCATAGGCATTGTCTAACAGTCAACCTTAGGATGATGCAGAGAGAACTAGTAGTAGTTGCTCAAAGGTTATGATAGTTATTATGAAATTAATACTATTATAATATAGGTAACCTACTTTAATCTACGTTTTGCATGGCTTTTCTTGGGTTGAACATAACCTATTAAAGAATGAAGAGATAATTTCACCTGGACATCAAGGCTGTAGATAAATTACAGCCAGATTATCCAACATCTCCAGCCAATAAAAACCCATTGGAACTAAATTTTGATTCGTAGCTAGATATGTACTATACCTAAGGATGGATAAAGTAAGTAGGTACATAGTTTACAACATGCATTTCAACTTAAGAACGTACTTTACTCATTCCTCTGAATTGCGACGGCTACTTACAGCTGACCAGTATTCCTTCAGAAGCTAAGAAAAGAATTGAGACTGAAGCTGATTTGTGGAGCTGGGTCCCGCCCAGTGTTCGCTCCGCCTACGACACGGAGGAATACGAGGTAAATCCGAAATCCAAATGGATTACGCTCAGTGTACGTTGGACCTTCGATACGGACGTACAGAGAGACTATTGTGTGAAATTGTAAAGTTTACGAGTGTGGAGTTGGGGGAGAAGTGCGTGCGGGCGGTGCAAGTAAGTCTAATACCATTTTTAAATATTTTTTTATAATAAAATGAAGACTGATTTCACTTGGTTTCGGTCCTCGGCATCACACGTGAACCGCTTAACCAATTTCGTTATTTTTTTGTTGTGATTGTTATTGTCAGAAGGTTCTATGAAAGAAAAAAATTATTGCGCGGAACCATTAGCAAATTAAAGACAACTTAATGACTATTTTTTTTTGATAATTTACCTACCTGTGCGTGGGTATTGGGTAGGTATTGGGAACGAGAAAACTATTCCATATTTGAATTATCATTTATTTTTTTAAATAAACTTATTTCTTGCCAGTTTTGAGATTTTATCATGTTTTAAATCTGGAATTCCGCGTACCTACTTAAAGGCAATTTCCTTACCTTTTAGGTGCCCTTTAGGCTAAGTTTTATTTTGCTATACAAAACAGATACTTTATTTAACAAAAAGGTATACGAAACGATAGAATGAGGCAAGTGATTAAGACAGGACTTTTTTTTAATTTGGTCGTCTTTACGGAAAGTCATCTACCCAAAACCAAAAATCTAACTACCCAAAAACTGGTGTCTGAAAAATACTTAACCTACCTACTTAATTAACTCATGACCTTCGAAGTTACCATTACGACTTAAGAAAAAGACGTAGTTCCTAATTATAGTGTTTAAAAACATAGATCGACATATACCTATGGAACGGTTTTAACTCAAGATTTTGAAGGACCAGAAAATACCGATTTCTACAACTATTTTTTTTGGGACGTTATGGCTTGGTCTACAACTGTTCTATTTGTATAGGTACTACCACAGATTAAAAAAATAAAATTCTTATAAGTCGCCGTGCTTTGTGCATAACTGCCGTAAAAAATTGGGGGAGGTGTACAATTTAATTATTATGTGACAGCCCGACAGCTGTGACGGGCTCCGCACTGCAATGATGGCGGGAAGTTAGCTACTTTTTTTTGTAAATTTGCCCATTTAAGGGATAGGCCGTTTAGATTGATGAGCCACTTTTCGTATCTTAATGAAACCAATATAAGTATTTAGTAGTAAGTTTAAAAATGTTGTAGGCTCAGTCCTCGATTTTGTAGTATAATACTTCAAAATATTAAGAAAGAAATTATAAATAGATCACAAAAACTGATATCATCGGCAGGACTCGAGCCTACAGCCTTTCCCTAACAGAGGGAACGCTCTGACGACTGAGCTACGATGACCACACCCGACAACATCGAATTTTTGTTGAATATGACAAAAAATCTAATTCCCTGTAAAATAATAAACATGTACCTCCACATCGACATTGTATCACTGGTATCTAAAACTCCAAATTACTTTTCGATATTCCTTAAGAATTTGCTATTAAGGGTGATCATGAATCAGGTTATATGAATGAAAACAAGAGGATTTTAGAAATTTATTTTATCTAATCATCTAAACAAGAAAGTTATAATAGACTTCGATTGGCCTTTCACGATGAAGCTCCATCTCGTGCCACTGTTTACAACTGGTTTAATGAGTTTAAACGTGGTCGCACTAATCTCACCGATGATCTGCGTGAAGGACGGCCTTCTACGCATAAACTTATATGTTTCCTACATATAAGTCAATGCTTCTACGGCGACGACTGAAGATAACATCAGTGTTGTACGGCGTATGATAGAGACTGACAAAAGAGTGACTAAACAGCAGATTCGGACAAGCTTAGGCATCGGTATGAGTCAAGTGCACAAAATCCTCCATGAACATTTAGCGGTCAGGAAGCTTTGCGCGCAGTGGATACCTCATAATTGACAGAGGCCCAAAAACTCCGTCGTGTTGATTGGTGTCGTGAAATGGTTCAAAGATTTAACGGAGGTGACTCAAATGCTGTGTTCGACATACTTACGGGTGACGAAAGCTGGATTTATTGTTATGATCCCGAAACTAAGAGACAGTCTGCTGGCTGGGTGTTTCCTTCCGAGAAGTTGCCAACTAAAGTGAAGAGAGGTCAAAGTGTGGGAAAAGAGATGGTGGCATGGTTCTTCGGAAGGACAGGTCATTACGCAACAATTGTTTTAGAGGATCGAAAAACAGTTACTGCAGAGTGGTACACTAAGAATTGTTTGTCACTTGTCTTAGAAAATTTTTGGGAGAAACGCAGTGGGATCCTCCTTCACCACGACAACGCCTCTCGCACACCGTCAAGCAAACAATCGACTACTTGGCGACGTCAGACGTGGAACTACTGAGTCATCCGCCGTATAGTCCCGACCTCGCACCTTGAGATTTTTATTTATTTCCAAAAATAAAAGAAAAACTTCGAGGAAAACGTTTTATGAATGCCGATGAAGCAGTGGCTGCGTTTCAAAATGCCGTCGAATACCCCTAAGGAAGGACGGCTGGGCAAAGTGCTTTTCTCAGTGGTTCTTTCTATCGGATGCAGCGATGTATTGATGTAAATGGACACTATTTTGAAAAGATATAATAAGAGTAATAACTTGCTAGTTCAATTTTTGATTTTCTAAGAACTTTCAGTGTCACCCTCGTATAAAGCCTATGATTATGAGCAGTAGTATAAAAAACAAAAAAAATATTTTATGATACAGATTTTCTATGAGATTTTCTCCAAAACTTCCCGGAATTCCCGGTTTTTTTTTGCAGGCGAATATAATAAGTCTCGTTTGCGATGTAGGGGAACAAAAATTTGCTCAGAATTGGGCTGGGAATATACGTTTCCGGGTTATAGGGGTTCAAGTTTTGTGGAAAGTGGGATGAGAATTGGGAAGAAAAATTTTGGCTGTTTCCTCGTGGTCATACTAAGATGGGGTTCAAATACTTAGTTCGGGTACTAGAGGATGCTTAGTTTTCGAGATATGAGGTACTGGGAATCTTGGCTATTTTTGCAGGAAGAGAATTCCCGGGAATGTTTTTGCAGAATGCAGCTCGTGATGGGGTGCAGGGGGAACAAAAAATGGCTTAGAATTTAGCTGGGAAGCTCGGTTCCCGAGATATAGGGGCTGGGACGTTGGTAATGTCGGGAGTAACTAAATCCAACTTAATCTATTGATGATAGTACTCTGCAGTCATTCGGTTTGGTGCCTTTATGGCGCAACCCTGGCGCATTGCTTGTGAATTTAGCAGACAACCGATTTTTTGACTAATTGCAGTTGTAACGAAGTAGTATAGCAGTAGCATAGCGTTTTACGTTCATTTACGCGTCTTCAGTCCCAGATGTAAGAGCGTGGTGAGATCACTAGGTATGGGTATGCGTTTATAAAAGTGTATTCATATTTTTACTTTATTTATTACTAGCGGACTTTGCCCACTTGAAAAATTTTACACAAAAAACTTCCTCGAGAACCACTCTATCTATTGGTGAAAATCGCATCAAAATCCGTTGCGTAGGTTTAAAGATCTACAGGTACGTACGGACGGAAGCGACTTTGTTTTATAATATGTAGTCAACGTGATAGTGATTCGGCTCTCTGTTAAATTTTTTTTTTTTTACGATAACATACAGTAATTGATCACGTTTTTATCACGGAAGGGGTACGCAGAGGCGTTTATTACGACCACATTTCGCCTGTCCCTTGGTTTGTCGTTTCCGGCCGCTTTGAGAATTATTGCTAGTGTCTCGTTCATTATTCAGCAGATGCACCGCATGCAAGAGACGATGGCTACAAGGCCCTTTTAACACCCTATGCGCGTTCGAAAAGGTCACCATCTCACCGAAATGTGATCCATGTCCTTGTATTTTGTTTCGATCTCTACAGATCTTGGAACTATCTGATCTATTTTTTGTGCGCATTAGACGGAGCATCTCTTTTTTTTTTGGAATGTAGAATTTGTGGTTAGATCAGTCAGGTGCCAATGGAAATACCTTCTGAGTGCGAGCTAGAGACGCCCGGCAACGGACGTGAGAGCGGCTGCGGCCTTGGGAATTAAAAATCACATATCAATTACCTACGATGACGTAATATAGTATTGTAATAGTTTTACTACATATAACTGGGAACCTTTAAAATATTTACCTTGTCTATAAACAGTCAGCATTCCTAAATTTACTAAGTATCACTATTTTAGATATAGTTAAAACTTCCATAATATCGTCACATAGCGTTGAATATTTTAATAAATTAATCTGAAACTTGAATCGCAACGTACATTGCCCCCTTTTATCTTCGTGTATAGTGTATTATGTACATTAGGGAACAACGCCATCTAGTTGTGCACATTTTATAGTTTTATTTTATTACGCTAGATGTCGCTTTACGTTTTAAATTCAAGCTATGGTTGTTTGCGGAACTTTGTTAAATAAACTTTGTGCTATATCAAATTGTTAAGTCAACCTCACCTACTTGCGAAAGTAGGTATTTTTGCAATCTCATTTTCGGATTTGATCCGATTGAATGAGGAATTAAAAACTTGATAATTGTTAATGTTAATAAAATTGCCGATATCGATCGATTGTTACAATCATGCTGTTGTTATATATATGTTACGGCTAATACCCGAAGTGCGGCTGCACCTAGTTTTAGCCGGTTAGAACTAGGTGTAGCCACTTACTCTTGGTTAAACCTAGTTTTTCTTTTAATGCAAGTCGCTGGCCAGAGCCGCTTGGGTTCCTCTCTCTATTATAAGATAATACAAACAACAAAAGTACTAGGAGTACAGAACTACAAAAGAGCACTCGCCAACATTATCTCGCTCAGTTTGGTTTATTCAAAATGTGTTCGAACAAGTTTTATTCAGAAACCGTTCACCTTTGATCGTGCTTAAAAAACAGTCATAGATTCTTCTGTTTTATGCTTTGTTGGGTGCAAAGGGGCCCTTCTTACATCTATCGGGCCCCAGCGACCTCACCTGCTAGTGGCGCACCTGCTGATTAACGGACGAGGTTCGTATATTACGGTACCCATGTGGTGGCTTCGGCCCCTACGTGGATACCAGGTGGTACAACAGTGTTGGTCCGGGGGGGTACCACCGTGCAGCTGTGCTAAAGCCCCCCAAGTAACCCAGGCCAGGCTGGGTTGCGTTAGGGGTTCAGCAGCTGCACTGCCGGGCCCAGGGCGATGTATGGTACGGCAGGCAGGGGTCCAGTGGGGGCGAAGCGGAGTCTAGTGTGGGTGGTGTGGGTCGATTCGCCGGCCAGGGAGACCCTTAGCAACGGCGTTGCCGCGGCCGCCCGCAACATAGTCATGGGGCCCGCCTGGGACCAACCACCCCAGGAGGCTGCCCCACATGTTGCGCATAATCCTGATGTGGGGTCGCCGCTCCGGGTGGTAACCGGTGTGGGGTAGCGGCGGCCTTGCATCAGGGGGGTTTGGGAGCCCTTCCGTCCGGCGGGTCGGCTCCGACCTAGCCACACGGTTCTAGACGAAGCTAGCCTCTGCACTTTGTCACTTACTGCCGCACCAAATGACGCCCTGTCTTCACGCTTCCCTATATCTCATCATGACAGTGCAACAAAGTTATAAACGGTACACAGCGGCCTCTAGAAACCCCACAAAGTCTATTCCTTTTGAGGTGGAGTTCGCGAATATCCGCGGACTCCATGCGAACCTCGATACCGTCCACCATCACCTAGAGACGGCACTGCCTTCTGTGATGTTCCTTACGGAGACACAGATACGCCGCCCTGACGACACGTCTTACCTCAGATACCCGGGTTATGTCATTGAGGAACAATTCCGCGACAAAGCCGGAGTGTGCGTGTTCGTTAGGGCGGATGTCTGCTGCCGCCGGTTGCGCTGCCTAGAGAACCCCTCCTACTCCGTCCTTTGGCTGCACGTGGATCATGGCTCTATGAGCCAGATCTACGTGTGCGTCTACCGCTCCCACACAGGGGACACTGGGACAACAAGGCTTTTCGAATACCTCAGCGAAATGGCTGACGATGCGCAGGTGCGGTTCCCGAACGCTGACCTGGTTTTCCTGGGGGACTTTAACGGTCATCACGTTGAGTGGCTGCGGTCCCTTAGGACCGATCATGCGGGACGATCCGCCCATGCATTCGCTCTCTCCCACGGGCTGACCCAGATGGTACAGGGGATCACCCGGATACCTGACAGGTCAGACCACACGCCCGCCTTGCTGGATCTACTGCTGACGAGTCGCCCAGCCGAGTACAGTGTGTCGGTACGCGCCCCACTGGGCACTTCCGACCACTGTGTGGTGCACGCCAGCTTCCAAGTGCCACCGCCTGCTCGTGCTGAACAAATGACTCGACGACTATGGCACTACTCGTCGACAGACTGGGACGGTCTCCGCGATTACTTTGCGTCCGTCCCGTGGAGCCAACGCTGCTTTGTAGGGAAGGCGCCTTCGGATAGCGCTGCTGCCGTTGCTGGCGAGATCAGTCTAGGGATAGAATATTATATCCCTTTCACTGATGTCGCCAGCATCCGCAAAGCTCGCCCCTGGTTCGGGCGTGAATGTGCTGAGGCTGTCCAGAAAAAACAGTCGGCATCGCGCCTGGGTCAGGGCTCGGGCGGCACATGACGCGAATGTGAACCGCCTCAAAGCAGCGTACAATAGGGCCACTAGGTTCAGCAAGAGGGCCTTCAAGAGAGCGGATGCACAGCGCGTCGCGCGGCTTGGTCAGGAGCTCACATCCCACCCCACGGGCAGCCGTGGATACTGGCAACTGGCCAAAGCCGTACAGTCAAATTTTTGCCAAACCTCGCTGCCACCACTGCGTTTTCCTGATGGATCACTGGCTCACAAAGCCCAAGAGAAGGCGGACATGCTCGCAGACCTCTTTGCGGCTAATTCCCGCGTCGATGACCGTGGCCTGCAGCCCCCCGCCATCGCCAACTGTGGCCACACTATGCCTGATATTGTTATCAGGCAATGTGATGTACGGGCAGTGCTGCGGTCGCTCGACACGCGGAAAGCCAGTGGCCCTGACGGCATTCCGGCGGTGGTGTTACGAAAATGTGCCGCTGAGTTGTCTCCAGTACTAACGCGTCTGTACCGCCTGTCATACGCTACAGGGCTCGTGCCGGAGGTCTGGAAAGAGGCGAACGTACAACCGATCCCCAAGAAAGGGGATCGCTCTGATCCAGGCAACTATCGACCCATAGCTGTCACCTCAGTCATTTGCAAGGTGCTTGAGCTCCTTATCAATAAGCAGCTCATGCGATACCTGGAGGATCACTCGCTAATCAATGATCGGCAAAATGGCTTCAGGCCAAAACGATCAACGGGTGACCTCCTGGCATTCGTCGCGCATGTATGGGGTGAGGCTATGGAAAAGTGACGGCGAGTCCTTGGCTATTAGCCTGGACATTGCCAAAGCTTTCGATAGGGTCTGGCATGCTTCGCTCCTTTCCAAGCTTCCGGCATATGGTCTAATCCGACATATGGAGTTCAATGCCCGCAAAACACAGGCGTGTGCATTTACAGCGAAAAAATCCCCTTTCCTTCCCCTACCCACTCTTCAGAATGCAACATTACCAATGAAGGATAATCTAGACATCCTTGGCATAGACGTACGTCGAGAGCTCAATAACACTAAATACATTGAGAGATGTATTGGGCTAGCTTCGCGGAAACTAGGAATACTGAACAAGGTAAAGCGATTCTTTACACCGCACCAGAGGTGTCTGCTGTACAAAACGCAGATTAGACCCTGCGTCGAATACTGCTCTCACCTCTGGGACGGCTCCGCGAAGTATTTGCTGGACGCACTCGACGCTATGCAGCGACGCGCTGTTCGCATTATAGATTGTCCGGAGGTAACGGGAAGCCTTGAGCCGCTAGCCCAGCGCCGAACAATTGCTTCCTTGGCCGCGTTCTACCGTATTTACCACGGTGAGTGTTCTGAAGAGCTCTTCAATCTGATCCCACCCTCTCACTTCCGATCCCGAACAACGCGTGCCGGGCAGAGATGTCACTCTCGTACCGTGGAAACCGTCTTCGCGAGAACTGAGCGTTTTAAACGTTCGTTTCTCTGCCGAACGATGGTGGCTTGGAACGCCCTGTCCGCGCACGTGTTTCCTCCAACATATAACCCTGGGTTCTTTAAGCGAAGCGTGAAGAGGCACATTACTGGGTCGTCAAGTTGAGGGTACCTCTCTATAGTATTCCTGTGTACTGTGAGAGTTGCCCACAATCACCAGACGTCGCCACAGCTTACCATCAGGCGAGTGGCGTCAATTTGTCGACCTAAATATAAAAAAGAAAAAAAAAAAAAGACAGCTGTTTATTGTACCCATATTTCGATAGACACATTGATGGTGAGGTTATCTTTTATTATAAATGACACGAACCTCAAACAAAATACTAGGACTACAGAACTACATAAGCACTCTCGAAATCGCATTCGAATCTCGATCCCTTTAGTTTATTTAAATGTGTCAACAGGTGCACCGAGTACAGATGAAATCCATTATAAAAGACGATTAGAGAGACTGACCATAATATAAAGTCATAAAATAATAATATTTTAAAGGGTTATAAAACCAAAACATTGAAGTAGTACCACGGAAAATTTTCCACGACCAGTCCATTGATGGGTAGAGAGGTAATTCCCGTTTACCGTAATATATACCGTTATATAATAATATGATGAAAACTTGACGAATAGTTTTTTTTTTTACATATAGTTCTGACATTGCCCGTTAAAAAATAAAATACAAATAAAAGAGTTTTTATCGTGCATATAATGCGGATCAACAGTATTTCCAGAGCGATATTACAAGTTATACCTGCGAGTTTCGAGTGCGAATAAAAGTGTTCAGTGACTTTAAGTGGAGCTTTAAGTGAAGTGCAAATTAGTGTGTTATAAATAAAGTGTTTAGTGCTAAATTATCGGCATTTAAATTCCGTAGAACCCCGGCTCGTAACAATAATATACAACTTACCCGATTGAATGTTTGAACTCATTATTCTGAAAAAGTACCAGGCGATCATAACAGAATAGGAGGTTCTGGTTGTAACTTGCTTGTATGTTTGTAACCGACTCTTTTGGTTTCGATTTTGCCCCTTCGTCCACGTTCATAACCAAGATTTCATAACTGGTTATGAAAAAAGATTTTTTTTCACTGTTTCATAACCAGTTATCAAACAATACTTTTTTCCATTTTCACGACCAGAACCTCCTATTCTGTTATGATCGCCTGGTACTTTTTCGGAATAATGAGTTCAAACATTCAATCGGGTACCTACATAAGTAGTTTATTATTGTTACGATAGAACTGTTTTGTAGAACTAGTGGGAACGAATCGAAAGTGGGATTCACTAGTGTGCATGCATCAGAATATCAGTAGTGGTACAGTGGAATACATTTTAGACTTCTTACTATACTGACAAGTATACTATGTAAGAGAAGTCTTATAGTCCGGTCCTGTCTGTCTGTCACTTTTCAACTCGAGAACTACAAGTGCTAGAAAGTTATGATTTGGCACATAGAATTTTGGTACAGAATAAACATCATAGCAAAAAAAAAAAATTAAAAATTTATGATTATATTTATTATTTTATTTTTAACATGTGATATCACATAATAGTAAGAAGTCGTCTTATGCCTTCACTGCGATAGTAAAGGCTTGCTTGTTTAACATTTTGTGAACATATGCTCCACTGTACCACTGAGGGGAACCACGGAGCATACCTATTTTACCCGTCCTACCAGTGGTGGTATAAACCAGTGGTACAGCAGAGCATAACCCGAAATTTTTGACCTTGAATAACTTTATTTTGTATTTTTGTTTGTAAATAGTTAAATGGGGACTTTTCTACTTTCTTAATTTAATATTAAGAGCGTGTACGCCTAGAGCGCGACGTTAAGTTTAGGTAATTCAAACCCACACAGAAGAAGCGCGACACGAGTGTAACTGAAGCGATGGCGTGCTATAATCAAACTAATTTATCTTGATCCGTTCAACTGAACATTATAGTTCCAGTGTAGTTAGTTTAGTAAAAAAATATCATAAATTTATGATTTTTTTTGGTATTCAATAAAACTTATTAGTTTATTTAACGGGTGCCTGCCGTTTTGCCGAAAAGAATTTTGACAAAATTTCATTACCCAAACAAATTTTAGCAACCTTTGTTATACCATTGCAATATTTCGAATGATTTTAGTACGCATATTTTTATTTGGTCAAATTTTTACTTGGCAAAATATTACCTACCAAGTATAATGTCATTAGGGCATTTGGTCTTCAAATTATTTATTACATCATAAACAATCTTCAGACAATAAACTTATGGTGAAATGATTTGTTAAGACAAAAAATATGGGAAGTAAACAAAATGGGTAGGTTAGGTTAAAACTGTGACCTACGCCAGAAACAACTTGCATTGATAGAAAAAAAGATTGTTTTTAGTAGGTTACCCGGAACTGAACTATTTAGATTAGGTTAATTTCTTCTTTAACACATTTTTGTTATTGAAGCATTTGACTGAATAGGAAAGAGAGAATTGAAAACTGACTATACTAAATATCTGGCTTATTTGATTTTGCGTAAAAACTGTTATTCCAACTGAAATATTTGATTAAATAAAAAATGTTAAAAGTACTAGTTGATAAACAAGTTATAGTTTAAAAGTTAATTTCCAAAACCTTAGGTTTGCGTTAAAAGTTTTTGTGAATAGATTTTTTGCTAAGTAATAATTTGGCAAATGAAATTATGCGAAATTTTTTTTGGGAAGTGAACATTTGCCAATTCCTTTCGGTCAAACAAGGGAGACCCTTATTTTACACTAGCTTCTGCTTGCGACTTCGTACTTGGAATTTAGTGTAGAGTGAAATGAAACAAAAGAAAAGAAGGAAATAACATCTTTATAAATTCAATTAATATTTCGTAGTTCTCAGCGGCATCGACCTGGACTTTCGTGGGTCTACCATTTTGTTCCTTCGTCATGACATTTTGCATGGTCATACTCAACTGTTCCCGTTACTCCTTCATCACTTGAGTTTCTTTTACATTGCCTGTAGTGAAACCATAAACCAATAAGCCCACAAACCTTGTTATTTTAAAGCAAGCGTTAGTACTCGTATCATGCAGTAATTAAATAAAAAAAATATGAAAACGAAACAGACTTCGGATAAAATAATATCAACGATTTTAAATAAAATTGTACAGTATGTTAATCGTGTAAATCTATGGCATTGAAATACAATTGAAATTGCCATGGTTAACTGGCCTTTCTGAAATAAAACCTGGCTCAAGTAGACTAATAGTTAAAAGTACCACTAAACACTACAAGCTAAGTCACTTATTAGTATTATGTTTTCATGCATCTCAAAGACATTTGCTCTTAGCGTTATTAGGATCCAGATAAAACACCATATTAATATAAGGATGCAAAAGTGTATATTTTAATTTGGCGAAGCCGAGGGTTGAAGCTAGTATAGCATAATATGTACCTTTTAGCTCTTGCCTTTTCCAAATTTGTATATTTTTTTCGTTTTCGTTTCTTCGCTATAAATAACTTGGTTTTATTTCCCATTGCGGCTAATATAATTTGTTGTGACTAAAAATATTGTCTGCCATAAAAAAGTCATATAATATTTTACTTACCAAAGTACCAAGATTTGTCGTTGACGCTATAAATGTCTGCTATCCTTATACGCACGGCAAAGGTGAACACAGGTCAATCAGAGCGCCGAGCGACACATCCTCACTCTAGAAAGCCACGCGGCGAACTGGTTTGAATAGATTGACGCGCTACGTTTTATAATAGTTTCCAAAAAATTATAGAAAATTAATAGTAATAAATTTATTAAAAATTCAAATTAGGTATTTTAAATAAGATATTGATCTTTTAAGTTGAACTATTATTATATTGAATTTAATAAGATATATTGGTGAAAAAACCTTTTAAATTTCCTAATATTTCACATTGTTTGAATTTTAATTTCTTGTAATAATATACCTAAATCATAAAATCTTTTCAACTAACTATTTTCCTAAGGATCTTGTCGATTGGTTAATATTTTTTGTTAATTAATTTTGTCAGTAGTTTCATATATTTGCAGCTTCGAAATTGATGCTTAATAGAAATCTGAGAGATCTTAATAGAATGCACAAATACTGTATTAATCGAAATATTTTCTCTACTATCTATTGAGACTACAAAATTTCCTAAAGTTATTAGTAATTAACATTTTTATAAGATAAGTAGTTCACGAAATTAACAGGTTTGAAAAGTATTGTTTTTGAGTCAAATTGCGCATAGACGGCGTACACGCTCTTAACCCTCTCTACCAAAATTCAACGTTGTGGGAATTATGGTAATTTGAAAATGTCTAACTTAAGTAATCAGGTTATAATAAACCATTATAGAGTTTCTTCAAAGTACATCACATTACTTCAATACCTACTTAGACTACCATCTTGAAATTTTTTAGATTTTTCAAGCCAACCGTTTTGCTTTTAGACAGTGACAAATGCGTTTTAAAGGCCTGTACAGAATAGCGAGGGACTTTTGTCCGTCGAAAATAGATCTCTTTGAATTATATCGAGATACGCACACGTAAGAATTATCTAGAGATCAATTTCGACCGACAAATGTCCCGCGGACATTCCTCGTCTGCGTACACTTAAATTGAATATCTCGCAAATTGATCGGAAATTCGTATATTTGTTTATAAGTATTTTAATATGTATTATTAAAGCAACCTCTTAATATTTTAAAAATACCAATCTACCATTAGAGATACCCCGCAGAAAAATAATCGTCCCCACTTTACGTCTAACGTCTAAGGTTTACTTTAACCATAATTATGACTGAAATGTTCTGCGAAACAGGTGGAATTATGTCGATCTACTAAAGTCGACACAACAGCCATGTTTATATGAATGAATGTATGAAATTAATAATAATGGAAATGTATTCATAATATTAGGTAAGATAGGTGCTTAATAGTAAAGGTGCGCACTGAATGTAAAAATATAATAAGTAAAATATCCTAGATTTTTTTTTTGCTCGGACGTGATGTCCTATAGTAAATAATAACGTCTGGACTAGATTTTGATGAAATATTGGATAGATTGAAGCCTTGGCATTAATTAATTAAAAAATAAAAGTATTTCAGGCGGACGGAGTCGCGAGCGTCTCCTATCTTTATAATAATACCGCAATCGATGAAGTGAAGCTACTTTTAAAGCGAAGAGTCTTTTATTTTTCAAATCTCAGGGGAACTTTTTTCCATATTTTTCCTGTCGAGCACAATGGAGGCGACGCGGCTGCGCGCTGTCTCATTTTACAATTAGGCTTTTCAAAATTACTTACATAATGTATTAAGCTATAGAAATGTCCGAGTCTGTAAAGTTCTTTATTCATACTTTGTTACTTTTTTCCCCGTTTTGATTCAGATATTGGCGTTTTCTTTACATTCTTGTCTTAAAGTTACTGCTGCTACTTACGATATAGTCACGTAGACGATATCGTGTGTCTTTATCGTGCAATGTGAAAACGCCCTATTTGATTTTTCTATCTATTGAGTTGGTTAGAGGTTTAGATAGGCAGGTAGATATCTATTCAGATATTCCTTATGTCTGTACGTCGCGCGTCGCGTGGTCGTTGGCCTACCTTCCAGACTGTAAGTGCTAGAAAGATGAAATTGCGCATGGATTATAATGTGTATTTAACTATTTACCACAAAGTCCACAAAATTATAAAATGACATCACGAAAAAATATTTTTTTTGGGGTAAGGGCACCTACCCTAGACACGTAAAGTACGGAGATAAAAAGGCATAACTTGTAAAATGCCCTTACTTGGAAAACTTCATACAAAATTAACCAAATAATTCACTTGCCATTATAGGAGCATGAGCAAGACTAGAACCCTATTCTATTCGTGGCCAAGTCCTGACACCATGCCTGCCAAGCATTAGTCTGGCTTTTTTTAATCCGCTTGTTTTACACTCAGCAAAAGTCCGCGATTATACATACACCCGCTTATTTCAAATAAAGAATTAACAAAAGACAAAAATTAGATCGGACAGTATGCAAATTAAGCCCACGGGTAAAATGCTAATTTCCGTGGGAGAGCCCGTTAAACTTTTTAATCTCATGTGACGTCATCCCCTCTCCCCCACGACACTGTTGTCAGAGGGATGATTGAAAAGCGTCTCATTTGTGTTTTTATTACTTTTTAATTTTTCCTATTTTCTCGAGTGCTTGTCCGAGCGCAGCCATATTTTAAACTTATTATGTCTTGAGGAAGTACTGTTGTAAAAAAATAGCTAGGTACCATCTTGGCATTTTATCCTCATAATTTGTAGGTACTTAATATCTGATACAGGTGTCAGTGGGGTATTGTTGGGGAGTATTGTTGGGATATGTTATTGTTGGTAAACCTATGTTATATGTGTCTCCATATAAAACAGTAGATACTCGTATAATAACGGGTTTGACGTTAGTCCGCTATAGGTACCAATTTCGTAAATTAGAACTTTGTTTAAGACTCTGGTGCCGTTTTCATTTATATTGCGTACCTAATTAATAGACAATATAGAATAGCGACGTGCATTTGATTCTCCGCCTCCATTTAATTCTCTACGAAAATAACTTGGGATTTCACTTCAGTATTCTTTTGTATTTAAACGGCCATCGCGCTTTTTCAGGTCAGCTGCCATTTTTATGACTGAAGATTCTCTCGAGATTAGATTATAGGTAGGTACCTATTTAGGCTTGAGATAGTCTTGGGCCAAGACCCAAAACTATCTTAAGCCTTCGCGAATTCGTCCGCGTGGTAATTTAGAACGTACATTACACGGACTTGGAGTTTGGTTCCCGTCGCCCGTAAATTTTTTTTACCGTTCCCGTCGCCAGTAATAAATAATTATTTTAGAATGAATTTGATTCGCTATTTTAAGTAATTTGTTATTGTAAGTTAACCTTATAACATAGATGTATACCATATCGTACTTTTTTATGGAAGTTTTAAAGAGGAACATACTTTAGTAAAAGATTAACCGTTTGGCCAGCGCACGCAACGTAACTTCTCAAAAGAAATAATTTTTCCCCGTCTTTTAAACATATTTTACTGCTGCTCCGCTCCTATTCATCGTAGCGTGATGATATATAGCCCTCCTTGATAAATGCACTACTCAACAAAAAATAATTAAAATCGAATCCGTACTTCATGAGATTAGCGCGTTCAAACAAACAAACATACAAACGTTTCTACTTTATAATATTAGTATAGATGAATTAGTAATCTATTTTCACATCAAACTAATTTGATTTTCCTTTAACATTATGGAAATCTACCTATAGCAATGTTACAACAGGGTGAAAAAAAATGTCGTCTCTTTGACATTTCATTTAGTCACCCACACAGCTCGCCCGTGACGAACCGCGCTCGTTATTGCAGTTATCACCCCGTCGACATTTGGGGACATTATTAACAAATATTTGAAACGACCCGTGTATTCAACTCTACAAAAACCATCAAAAAAGTCAAATGCAGTAAGAGTAAAAATAGGAGATGCATATCGAGGGCTTCAAGCCAGAGGGGCGTATAAAAAAGGCATTTTTTTTTTATTAAGCCAATCGTATCTAAATTTTTCGATACACAACCTCTATTTTTTTCATATTAATAGGATATTTGTTTTTCGAAAATTTAACTACTTACTTTTAGACGTATGACCGAGAGTCAGATATTCTTTTCGTAGCAAAAAGACGTATAACAGCCGTACCCACGAGAAGTTAATTATGTATCGTACCACAAAGGCGTTTGTACATACACCTACAGATTTTTATATCAAAAACATTATAATATCGCGCTATATGTGCGTATGTACATACGACTATTGATTTTACATCAACTATCACCATAATGTTGTGCCTAGCCTTTCAATATTATGTCATGCCAAATGGACGTATGTGCATACGACCTTGTATCCAGCGATGCGCGGGTGCGCATCCGTTCTCCCGTCCGCGCAGTGTGCAACTGCCAGCCGTATACTGCCGTCATAAGAAAGACGGCCGTAACTACTTTAACGTTAATTACGAGATAATTGAAGTTTTATCCAAAATGAAGGCCTGCGATTTAGTGATCGATTTTGTTTAGTGGTTCTTGTTTTATAAAATGTTAAAAAATATAAAAAATATAGGCTTTAATTATGAACCATAATTTATTTAAATTTATACACAGTTTTGTTTAAGCAAAAAAATACTAATAAATAGTGAAATATTTATCTGAAAGGCCGTAATTACATTCTACGCAATTACGACTTATCATAGCAGGAATTTGATCTTCTAAAGTCCAAATATCGTACATGTAAGGCCTTAAATATATAATAAGTTAGCAATAGTTTGTAAAATAGGCTTAAAAGCCTTTGACAGACTATTTAATATTCGGAACCAAGACATAATTAATAATAAAACTAAGATGGACCTAAAGGCCAAAAAGTAATTTACCGCTTAGCGAAAGAAAGAGAAGATAGAACCAAAGATGTAAAACATGTGAGATGTATAAAAGATGAAAAGGGTACAGTTTTAGTAAAAGAAGATGAAGTAAGAAATCGATGGAAAGTGTATTTTGAAAAACTTATGAATGGAGAGAATGTGTGGAGTGGAAATTTAAATGAGGGACGAGTAAATGTAGGTTTAGTGAAGGAGATTGCCAAAGATGAAGTAAGAAAGGCGGTACGAATTATGAAGAATTGGAAAGCCGTAGGGCCCGACGGCATTCCAGTGGAAGTGTGGAAGAAATTGGGAGAAGATGGATGTCTGTGGCTGACTTTATTCTTCAATAAGTTGTTGTATGAGGTGACGATCCCTGATGAATGGTGTAATAGTTCCCTAGTGCCCATTTTTAAAAATAAGGGTGATGTACGAGACTGCGGTAACTATCGAGAAATAAAGCTCATGTCACACAGTATGAAAGTTTGGGAGAAAGTGATAGAGAAACGAGTGTGAGAGGAAAGCGAAGTTACCGAAAACCAGTTCGGATTTATGCCTGGTCGCGGGACTACAGACGCCATATTTGCACTCCGCCAGCTCTCTGAGAAATATAGGCACACAAAAACTTGCAAATGGTGTTCATAGATCTCGAGAAAGCATACGACCGGATACGCAGAACGGTTTTATGGTGGGCTTTGAAAGAGAACGGTGTGCCTGGGAAGTATGTAGAGTTGATCTGTGCAATGTATTGCCGATCGAGAACCGACGTACGATGTGCTGCTGGCAACACCGACGAGTTCAGTGTGGCGTTAGGCCTGCATCAGGGCTCAGCGCTAAGCCCGTATCTCTTCTTGTTAATAATGGATGCCTTGACATCGGAGATACAGGAAGATACGCCTGGTGTATGGTATTTGCCGATGACATTGTTCTTGTCGGTGAAGACGGGCTTGAGGTACAGAGCAGGCTGGAAAAGTGGTAGTGTAAACTGGAGAGTGTAGGCTTGAAAATCAGCAGAACCTAAACGTAGTACATGTTCTCCGATTTCGGCGGTCTCTCCAATTTTACACCCATAACGCTAGACGACGTACCATTGCCAGTCTGCTCCAGCTTCCGATACCTTGACTCTCTTATCCAGGACGATGGGGAAATCGATCGTACAGTGAAACACAGAATTGACGCAGGTTGGATGAAATGGCGGCAGGTCAAAGCCACTATATGTGACCCCCAATTTCCTCCGAAACTTAAGGGGAAAATTTACAAGACTGTCGTCAGACCTGCCGTCCTGTATGGACTTTCATGTTTGGCCGTAAACGCGACGGATGAAAGAAAACTGCATGTAGCGGAAATACGAATGTTAAGATGGATGTTTGGTAACAGGGATGGATAGAGTAAGGAACGAGTATATTAGAGGAAGTTTGAAAGTTGCCCCAGTAAATGAAAAAGTGAGAAGCGAACGGCTATCATGGTATGGACATTTTATGAGAAGAGAGGAAAGTAACGTGGTAAGAATGGTGCAAAGTATGAATGTAGATGGCTTGAGAACTCGAGGTAGGGCCAAGAAAAGATGGATGGAATGAGTGAAAGAGGATATGAGCAGAAAAGGAGTGACTGAGGAGATGAAGTGTGACAGGGACGTGGGAAGATGAAAACATGTCCCAAACCGACCCCAAATAATTGAGATAAGGGCAGGCAGATGATTACAATATTATTTCATAAATAAAAAGCGGCTGCCGCGGCGTCTCGTCACTGCACTTACACACTGCACCTCGCGTGGCCTCTAACTCGAGCCTAGCAATTTTATTAATAAGCGACGCGGATTCAAAATACCCTCCCCACGCCCTCTTCCGCGCGCTTTTCCCTTCAGTAAACTTATAAGAAAAGGTCTTATTGCAAAGTTAGGGCTTTTAATCTTACCCTTATTGTGTAATTTTTGGCATTTTAAAGTCAAATCCTGAATTTTTGTCGTAGTTAAGTCTAACATTCTTATGATATCTCTACTCTCATACAAGTTACAGCTTTGGGAGAGCGTAAGGTAGCATTTTCTTTGCTGGTTCCGAATATGTAAATAACAATTTTTTGACAAAATTGTTAGTTACGGCCTTCTTTCTTATAACGGCAGTGTTGCTAAGCACCAAAGAAACAAATTATAGTAGCTATGTAGGTTTAAGATAGAATGTTGATTACACTGTTTTTTTCGAGAAGTTTATTAGCTGTACTAATACATTTTATAATTTTTTTTGAATAAAAAAAATTGAAGCTGTTTTTGGGTACTTGTTTTAAATACTATCATGAAAGTTGAGCTTAAAAAATCTATACGTCTTTCTTGGAACAAAACTTATTTTATATCTCTAACATGCCACGTCGTATAATTATCTAAAATGGTTGAAATAATTGTAAAAAGAAATTGTCTTCGATGTAAAATTTCACGATAATTATAATGAATTCAGATTGGTTTTTGGTTTAGCATTGTATACAATAGTTTTGTCTTATAAGTCCATTCCTTAGTAGCATTTTTTGTGTTAATGTAACTTAAGATTGGTCTTATATCGTCGAGCCAAATAGATGTAAATGCATTATTACGGATTTAAAAAAAGTTACAAAAAAGTAAGTTTTTCTAATAAATATAAAAATCGATTCATAGACACATGCAAATTTTTAATTATGTAGCTACACTGGGGATAAAGTTATTACGTTTTTTTTTGTCTCCTGAAAAGTAGGGATTTGCTTATAAGTCCCTTTGGCTTGAAGCCCGCGATATCTATAAGATCGATCAGACACATACCTACTGTGCTTTTGTGATTTTTTTTATAACTTTCGGCTTTCGAACTCTATCGGACTGACAGAGCATCACAACATCTTTAGTTCGTCGTCGACCGACATAATTGACCAATGATTTTGCAGACCAGTATTTCGACTTTTAGTTATTTATTTTCTGCGATATTTCTCGCTGTTGCAATATCACCGAGTGGTTTAATTAATATTTAAAAATTACTCACTATTCATTTAAAAAAATATGGTTAGGTTTTAATGGCATTTCGGAAATACCTACCAAATATGTATATGATCGCAAATCTTCATCAGTCACCAGTCAAGGGCTTATACCGACCGGATCTTTCTCAAGGAGAGAGATTCAAGCGTATTTGTGTATTGCAGCTTTGGCACATTATACATTGCTTTGTACCTATAGAGTAGAGACTATTGAACACAACGACGACCGCGTTGCACTATGATTGAACACAACGACGACCGTGTAGCTCTATGATTGAACAATACAAGTTATACACAAAAGCATATTTCCAATAAAAGTGCCGGGGTACTAACGACCCCATACTTAATATGAGGTTACCAACTAATATAATTATGATAGTGGGGTGGAGGGTTGAATTGAAAGCATTCGCCCTCGCTTTTTAGCGGTTTTGTTCTACCACAGATAATTGTATTCAATGGACGATGACGTCACGATAGGAGGACAAACGTATAATCATCGTGTCATACGTACAAGTGTCATGTTACATTTGACAGATGCATTTTATATTTTAGGGATCAATGGTAAGAGGTCCTTTTACATATTTTTCGAAGATATCTCTTTCTTATCCTAATTTTCCTGAACTTTCAAATAAACATATTTGAACAAAATTAATAAATCATACAATTAATAACCTACTAAGTTAGACCTACTAAGTTAGACCTACTAAAAGTATCGAAGCAAAATAATATTCTAAGAGACTGCTGCACTGGTAGACCATTATTACGAGTATCTTGCCTTAATTTCGAAAGCCAACCGCATAAAATAAAATAAAATAAAATAAAATAAAATATAATAACGTTTATTATCTTTGAAATTTTCAGAAAATTATTTAGATTCGTCAGAAGTTGGTGTGACTCTACCGAGGGTTCCAAAATGCAACGAGACTGAGAAGAGCCCTCAAGAAACTCAGCTCGGCTTTTTTCAAAATATTTCATCTTAAATCTAATACAGAGTTATTTAGAAAGGAGCAATTCGTTACGTTGTTACAACCAGGCCGCCTTGTCATCTAAGAAATCATTAATACTATAATAAGCTTTATGGCACAATTTACTTTTTATTAGTTTTTTAAATTTATTGACAGATAAATTTGCTATTTCGGTTGGCAATGTATTGTACATTCGAATAAAGTTCCCCGCAAAAGAATTACTCACTTTATGAAGCCTAAATTTAGGAACAGCCAGTTTATCCTTATTTCTTAAGTTTAGATTATGATTATCACTATTTTTCACAAATTTACTTTTGTTCTTGTGGGTATACAATAAAATTTCATAAATATACTGTGAATACACTGTAAGGATGTTAATATGCATATACCTGCATACCTAGAAAATTTCAGGTACTCATGTACCTATACTAGTATGTATATTTCTTACAGTATAGTACGTACCTGGTGGCTCAACCAAAACAATTTTAGATTATACAAGTGAAAAAAAAAAGAAAATTTTATTCGAGTTACGAAGTTGGATCCCGAGAGTAGAGAAGGATTCTAGAATAGAATCCCGGGCGTACCGAGGGATTCTAAAGTAGAATCCTGAGCGGAGTGAGGGATACAAGGAACGAGATATTTTTTTTTTCACGAGTAGTTTACTCTACTTTATACCATTGACTGCGAGAAAATAAGGTAAAGGTTTCCAACACCTACATTGTCTGATAGATAATTGCTGCTTTCGAACGAAATGATTCCGGAGTAAGCGACTCATTTTCATCACTGGAAGAACTCATTTTATTAGTTATTTTAAATTTTCCAATGAAACACTACGATCTAAAATTGGCGGGTTGTGTTTGTTTTTTTATACCATTGCCCCTTTTTTTTTGTCAATGGAATGACTTCATTCAGCCCGCCAGTAGTTAAGTTCAGCTTTCTTTCTTTTTGTAGTATGGTACTTAATTCGTCTATTGAAGCTCGTTCCAAATTCAAATGTCATTATTTACTTGTGAGTAAATGAGCGTTTTATTCACTGTTATCGATGAATAAAGTTCACTTTTTCGAGGGGCAATGGTATAAAATACTTTTATTACCTACACAACGTGTCTGATAACCTTCAGTTATTTGACTCTTGGCGGAAACAATATTAAAAAGAGAAACTTGTTACTCGTCAAACATCGGACTTCGTACGTAAGTACTGTTTATTGTGCATTGTACACAAGCAATAAATAGTTAAGTATAAAATACTACATTAAAACTAATGTACAAAGGGCGGGCTCGTCGGCAATAAGCGATCTCTTCCAGGCAAAACAGTGTCATTCCACGACTTGGAACGTTAACAGTAGGAAGTGTTTTGTGTTAATGAAAATGTTGTCATATAATTCAAGAAAAATTAAGGTGCGATTCAAGGCAGTTTTGCTGGGAACGCAATTATTTGTTTTGTGTTTTAGTAATTAAACTGTAGATAGTCGTACGTAGTCGTAGTTATGTCAATATACACACATATCACGGCTATATCTCCAAGGGGTAGGCAGAGGTGCATTACACACCCACAGTTTGCCAGTATTTTTAGTCCCACGTAATAGGGGGCAAGCTATTGCCGTCACCGGGCACATCTCTAATGGTTTATGTCCAAAATGGCCGAATGATTTTAATAAAAAGTAGCAGCTATATTATCATTTGAAAAAAATTAAACCAGTTGCCTTGCGATGAAATGTTGATGAAAGGCAACAAAATCTTATGTGCCCGCCGCTATGGCACAGCCAATTAAAGTCCTGGGCGTCTCGGACTAACTATGTCAGTAGGTATACGTGATTAAAACATAACAATAAACGTTGAACTGTTGTGACATAATAGTGTTACAACACCAACATTTTCTAGTATTTGTTCAGATTTTTAAGTACCTATCTCTAACAGTAATAACTTGAATTCGTAGA